>PVHY01007017.1:0-70247 GCA_004024945.1 Uropsilus gracilis | reverse complement strand
GCTCCTTGAGGAGCAGAAGTGGGGCTCTATTCTGTTTGGAACATTTGTGAGGGTGTGGACTCTTTCGGTTTGGTTTTTTTCCGTATCTGTAAATAAATCTCTTGTCTATCCTGGTTGTTAAGGTTGATATCTGAGCAGCTGCTGCGCGCAGGCGGGAGAACCCATAGGAAGGAGGAATTTAAACGGGGGTGTCCCTATCTCCCCGATAACACAAGGACACAGCCAAGCAGGCCCCTGTAGCCCACTTGGTTTGAATCTCGGTAGAGGTGAGCAGAGGTGGGGGGGTGTGAGTAGGGGAGATGAGGGAATGGGTCAGCTACATGATCTAGAAAGAGAACCACACATCTCGCTTGTTGAGGAGGCCATTGCCCAAGAGGCTGAAGATGCGAAGCTGAGGAGTCACTTTTCAGTCTCAGCTTTACACAGCTGCCATCTCGCTAACCTGTTTCTCATAGCCGTATTCTTGGCCTTGTTTCTCACTCTGCTGCTTAAAGGATATCCAGTCACTATTTGAATGTGCTGGTGCTGCTCTGCAGCAGCGTCTGGCAAGTCCCTGAGCTGCACCTCAGAGCTCAACCATGGTGAGCTCTGTTCCCACAGAAGACATTTGGTAAACGGAGGAAGCAACATGCGATCACAGGGATTATGTAAACTTGTTTTGTTTTTTTCCTGCCAGGCTACTATGGTGGCTTATGTTGTCAGCGCATTGGAAACTTTCATTCAAGAAACCTGCCCCACGGTAAAAGCTTTGATTAAGGAGGAAGTTTTCATAATCACCCACACACAAATCACCTGAATTCTGTTAAAAGCAATTGCCTCAAAAATTCTGCTTAGATTGATATGAGGTGGGATCCAAGTATTAGAATTAAAAACTTTGTAACATTTCTCTAGGCGATTCTAACACTTAGTCTAAGTAAGAATCACTCATCTAGTCTACACTCACAGATGAATTGGGCCCAGATGGCAGGATGTGTCTTTTTTTAAGGAGAAACAATCACTGACACCTATAAAGTGATGCAAAGTGCATCTACTCACATTATCTCATTTGATCTTTAGAACAAATCTGAGGTTCAAAGAGCAGGAAGCATGACCTACCACCTGTGCTTCACAGAAAATAAAACTGAGGCTCCGGAAACTTAAGTCTTGTCCTTAATGTCTTTTATTTAGTAAAAGGGAATGGAGAATCATCAAATCTGCTAACCACTGATGTTAACTGTCCATATCTCATCTTTTTTTTTTTTTTTTTTTTTTTTTTTTTTTTTTTTTTTTTTTTTTTTTAAGACTGGGTCTCACTATTTTTGCCTGTGGAACCACAGGCTCATGTTGCCCGGAGTACCACAGACTCAAGCAATCCCCAGCCTCAGCTTCCCAGGTAGCTGGAATTACAGGCACGCGCCACCAGGTCCAGCTATTTTTTGGAATTAGGTCTCGCTACGTGCCCCTGGTGAGACTCCAACTGCGATCCCTGGCCCCAGCCATGGCTCCTAGACTGCCACTTACAGGCACGAGCCACCGTGCCCGGTCCCATATTTATATCTTAATCTTGGCACGTGGACTCCTATTTGCTTTCAGTGCCTGTAGACATGCAACCATACGTATACCCCCAGAACACTGAGAAAACCACTTTCCTAAAGCTGGCTTTGCTCAGTTGAACCACGAGGATTCCTCAGAGTGACACAGAGGCTGCACACATGCAGGTATGCATGTGCCTGTGTGTGCATTCTATCTCTGCCCTCACATGCCTCATTTCAACCAGAGCAGATCTCTTTGCCTCTTTAAACATCCAAACTCCATACAATCTTTTTTGAACAAAGAATTTCATTTTTGAAGACCTCTGATCTGGATCACATCACTCACTATTCAATTTTAATCCAAGATTGGCATGGTTACTCTGCCCCTAAATTCCTGTCACTTCTAACATCAAGTTCTTTCCTGTTGGGTGAAATGAAGTCCAAAATAAGTTTCTCATAACTCAGTGTTGACTTTTGTTCCAGAAATGACTTGTCACTATCAGTGGGCCAGACTTCTTACATCTGTCAGGATAAATGACGCTTCTCATTTCTACTTTCCATCTACCCTGTGCGCACTGCATGACTCACGCAGAGAAGCACCATCCTCATCTACTCTCTAATGGGGCCACAGCCTTTCATTCTCCCCATTTCCAGAGAGGGAGGATCTCTTACTCCCTGATCAGAGAGGAGGAGCCCCACACTGGGCAGAACACAGTGTTTCATGCTGACCTTACTTTTGCCCCTTCAAGGAGGAGGACCAATCTGATTGGTCAGAATCTAGATGTCCAAAAAAAGATACTTTACCAGGACGGGTGCTGATGCTGTGACTCTGAACTGAGTCCCAGGAAGTGTCTTCACAAACCTGGGGAAAGGATTATAGAGGAAACAGGAAGACCCCACAGTATATCTATTTCTAGTTCCAAGAATGGCAGGACATCCAGGGTCACACCCATGATATGACCTCATATTTGAACACTTACTTGATGAGGCATATTAGGGAATCCTAAAGCCTAATTGCTGGAAGCACCATCTTGCCCAGTCCCTAAAGCTCAATTTTATTTATTTATTTATTTATTTATTTATTTATTTATTAGCTTTTTACTGCTTATTTGACAAATACTCCTCATCCATAACTCTCCCCACCAGAAGTTCTTTGATACAACACCATCCTCTTTGGTCAGTCAGAGGATGGCATCATCAAACTCGGCCATCCTGCGAATGGCCCTATAGATGACATAGGTTTTAAACTGGCCATTGAACCTAGTGTCACCTTGTCAACCTTGGCCATGTTCACCTGTACAGAGCATGCTCCTTGGTGCTGAAGTAGCAAATGCTGACAGGACTTCTGTGACACATACTTGCTCACAAACTCCCCAGAGTCTCTCTGCCTGGTGTCTCCACATTAAGCACAAGCCTCAAGAGCCTAAAGCTCATTCAGAAAAGAGATTGAAGCCTTAAGTAAACATGAAACATCTTCATCTTCTCATTTTATAGAGTCATGTTTCTTACTTTAATAATTCTCAAAATATATGGTTCCTTTTTACATACATACACAAACACTTTTAAACATAAATGCCAAAATTGGACAATCAGATGTGTAGGTAACTTCCAGAACAAGCACATGTAAGAAAACACCAGTCACCAGATTTTACAAATGATCATTACAAATCCTTCTCTGGATACTAAACTTGATGTCACAAAATGTCACAGTCCACAAAATCTTCCATTGGAATTCTGAAGCAGTCAATAGCCATACTTGTCATTAAGATGGGTTCTGCCATCGCCACTCTGACCTAGATCAGAGTGTACAAAAAGAGACATTTATTTTCCCAAAGTTAGGAGGAAAAGACACCCAGACATAAGTTGAATGGTTTCCTCTATGACAGAAATTTTCTTTTTGTTTATAATTTTGAAGTATGGCCCTCTTTTCACTCCTACCCTAAAATTTATTAGCATATAAAATGCAAACATTTCTAGTAACTGAATTTCCACCAATTAGGAATATATTAAAAACCTAAAGCATAAAAAAAAAAAAACAGTCTGTGATGAGCAAGTGGAGAAATAAGCATTTCATCTATTGCCCCACCAGGATGTATGTATAGCATAAGCTGCTGCTGTCTCTGTGTTTTTAACATGTGCATAGCCTTTGATCATTTCTATGAAATTTTTTCTAAAGATGCATCTCTATACTTTGCAAAATTACATGTTAGAGGTTAGTTACTGCTGAGGTGTTTGTAATGGCAAAAGACTACAAACACACAAATATCCACTGAGGGAACTGATCAAATAAATAAAGGTGGTATATCCATACCATAAAAAAGAACAAGAAGTCTGAAAATAGCTATGAAAGGATCTCCATATGTGTTAAGTGCAAAACAGCAAGGTGTAGCATATGTTTCCACTTGTGTAAAAAACAGTGGTGAGACAGTCTGTGTTTAGTGCCACCAGAGGCATTTTATATAATATGTAGAATTCCTAAGAAACTGGGTTGTCTCTAGGGGGAAAACCTGGTAGCTGAGGTACAGCAGATTTTTATTGTTATTTTAATGAAAATGTAAAATATATACAAAAGTAAAGAGAAAAATATAATGAACCTCATAAACCTCCATCATCCAGTTTAACCAACTATCAGTATGTGGCAAGCACTGCTTCACTTATTATCCTGACCCTATGTTCCCTCAGAGGAACTGAACTCCACCACTGAATTAAGACAAATCCTACACATCATTTCATCTGTGAACACTTCCTATATATCCCTACAAGATAAGATTAATTTCCAAAAAGCATCCTTCATGCTTTTACAAAATTAACAATTATTTCTTAGTCTCTTCAAATACATAGCTAGGAATCCAAATTACTTGGACTGATTTATAATTTTTTAACAGCTGTTTGTTTGAGTAAGGGTCTACAGAGAGCCCACAAATTCTATTTAACTGCTATGTCTCTGGTAGATGTTTTATCTGCCTATTATCCCAGAATGGAGGTTTTTCACTATATGTCACTACTACTCTTATAGCTTTTTTATTTTGAACTTGATAGATTAACTATTCAGAAATATATAGATGTATAGATAGATGTCTAGATAGATGTACGGATGGATGTATGGATGGAAGGGAAGGAGGGAGGCAGGGCGGGAAGGAGACAGGGAGGGAGGGAGGGAGGGAGGGAGGGAGGGAGGCAGGGAGGGAGGGAGGCAGGGAGGGAGGGAGGCAGGGAGGGAGGGATGGGTGTATATGTATATAATAAATCTTAAAGGAAAATAAAAACAACCTACCTTCAGGTGGGACCCACACACAGTAGTCTGGGTCATCTTCTGGGTATTTGGAGGAAAGTGTTGGTGGAAGCTGCATAAAAAGACCAGTAATTTTATTTTTATTTATTTATTTTTTTTTGAGACTAGGTCTCGCTATTTTTGCTTGTGGAACCGCAGGCTCTCGTTGCACAGGGGGCCACAGACTCAAGCAATCCCCAGCCTCAGCTTCTCAGGTAGCTGGGATGACAGGTGCGCGCCAACACGCCCAGCTATTTTTTTGGAACTAGGTCTTGCTACGGGCCCCAGGCGGAACTCGAACTGTGATCCCTAGCCGCGGCTGCTTCATAGGCTGAAGCTTACAGGCACGAGCCACCATGCCCTGCCCATAAGACCAGTAATTTTAAATTCAAAAGAATTTTGACTCAGCCAGGCATGGTGGCTCGTGCCTGTAAGCTTCAGCTTATGAAGCAGCTGGGGCTCAGGATCGCGGTTCAAGTCCCGCCAGGGGGCACACAGTGAGACCTAGTTCCAAAAAAATAGCTGGACGTGGTGGCACACAGCTGTCACCCCAGTTACCTGGAAAGCTGAGGCTGGGGATCGCTTGAGTCTGTGGTACCCCGGGCAACAAGAGCCTGTGGTTCCACAAAACAAAAATAGTGAGACCTAGTCTCCAAAAAAAAAAGAAAAAGAATTTTAACTCTAACAATTATTGTCCCCATGCCTATCAGTAAACAAAAACTAAAAGACAACAGTTCTATTAATGATCTTGACAAAAGTAATATATTTGGAGAACATTCTCTCCTCAAACTGATTTTTTTTTTCCCTCCATAAAGCCTCAACCAGCTGATTTTTTCAACAGTGAAACTGATGTCTAAAAAAGAAGCAGTTAACACAGGTATGGATTCAAAATATATATCCCATCACCACCACCCCCAGAAAACTTGCCTTTGATCTTGATGCAGAGGAGTTAGGATAGCAAGCCTGTTAACTTTTAAAAGACCTGTTGGCAATGCTGGCCTTGGCTGACCTCTGGGAATTTGGGTTTAGAGAGGGTTCCCACTATTCTAACTCAGTGTGCTTACTTTATAGAAACAATGTGGTTTAGGATGAACAACTGTTTCCTTCTGGGAGGACCAAATTTCATCACATGCCAGGCAGGAGAGGCCTATGTATCATCAGTTCCCAGTTAAAACCCCTGGCACCAAGTCTCTAATGAGCTCCCCTGGTTAGCAACATTTTACAAATTGTCACATCTCACTGATGGGAATTAAGTATGTCTTAAGTGATTCCACTGGAAAAGGTCACTTTGAAATTTGTACTGCACTTCTCCTGGACTACACCCCAGCTACTTTTCCCTTTGCTGACTATGTCTGCTCCCCTTTCAGCACAGTATATCATGGCTCTGAATTCAACCATACCTGAGTCCCATGAAGCCTCCTACAAATTATCAAGCCTGAGGGTGGTCTTAGGGCCTCCTGACACAAGCTAGTAACCCACTTCTGGAAACTTAGTGTATCCATACAAAATTACAAATGCACACGGTTATAATAAAAGACTAAAAACATCTAGATAACTGGTTAAATACATTCACAGAGTATGAAGTTTCAGTGTACTGCTACTGATTTCCATGACTGCCATGATAGGTAAAAAACATGATGCGGAATACAGTACATTACATTCTTCCTTTTGGATAACAGTGGGAGGAAAATAAGAATGTATTATTCAAATATCTTTGGATTGCTGCAATATTGTGATTTATAAGAAATACATTCTGGTCATTTAGATGATCAAAATAACATATTTCTCATACATATCTGACTTCATTCACAGTTTCTGACTCAAAGCTTCCCCCAACGCCTTGGCATTTCCTAAGTGTTGTGATAAAGTGTCCCTTGTTGTGTTAGTAAGGTGACTTTTGGGGAAGCACAGAAGGCTGGGGACTGGTACCCAGAGCAGCCAGTCCTATGAATAGAGTGGGACTTACCCTAGCACCACCTCCCACCCGACCTAAAAGGCCAGAGTTAGACATGCCTTTGTAATGAAGTCTCCACAAAAGATCAAAAGGAGGGGGCTTCAGAGAGTTCCAGTTGTTAGACACATGAAAATCAGAGAGGGCCCAGAAGCTCTAAGTCTCTTCCCGTGCCTTGCCCTCCATACCTCTTCCATCTGGCTACAGATTTGTAATCTCTAGTATCCTTCCTAATAAATCAGCCATGTAGTGAATAAACTGGTTTTCTACAGTGCACCATTCTAGCATCCTGATCAAACCTGAGGAAGGTGGCTGGGAACCTCTCACTTACAAGCAGTTGGTATCATGGGAACCTCCAATGTGTGGCAGGTTGGCTGAAAGCCCAGGTAACTGCTTGAGGCTTCCTACTGGCATCTGGGGTAGGAGGTGGTTTGGGACTGAGCCCTTAACTTGTAGAATTCCAAGCTATTTTCAGGCAGACAGTGTCAGAACTGAGTCAAATTCTCGGACACTCTGCCGGAATCTGAAAACTCTTGTTATGGAGGGGGTTTCCACACACTTGGGCTGGAAACTGGTCTCAGGACACTAAGAACATAATAGCAAAGTAGGATATGAGGAGAGTCATAAATTAATAAAAGAGGTATACAAGCAGTTCTGTGGAACAAGGGGGACAGAGACTAAGACAGAGAATTTGAAAACCTAAAATTAAAAAGTAAAAATAAAAGATAGCCCAGACTTCCAGAAGAGAGGATACAAGGGTAGTTGGGAACTCCATAAAATCAGACCCTAAGATTTCACTTTCTGAACATGGTTGATGACTTGGGGAATCACTTTACTTCTAGAGAAGCAAGGATTATGAATTATGTCTAAAGCACTTACTTTGCCTGGGCCAGGAGGTTTCTTTCTTTTCATTTCATCTTTGCATACCTCATATTCATACTTTGATGCTAATTTAAGAAAAAGGAGAAAAAGAAAAGAGTTATTTCAGAGCAAGTAAAATAAGAAAAATCCCTAAGATGCTATAATTACTGAAGAAAACATGTCAGAGACAATTCAATTCTCAAAAACTCTTTCAACACTGTAAACACTACATAAAGAACTATTAATTTCACCCCATTAATCTAGCTAATCCTTGTCAAATCCTGAAGTTATTCTGCAAGACTGAACATAATCGCACATCTGAGAAACTAGAGTGGGACTATTCTACACTAAGCACTGAAAGCAAAGAAGTTAGAAAACACACAGGAAAAAGCAATCCTTTCAGTAGATCAACTTGTTTCAACAGTTTGCGATCACTCCCACAATAGGAACATATTTAACTCTGGGAAATGTAAAACTCTAATGGGCACAGTATGTCCAAAGGGAAGCATAAAGGTTCTGGGTGCTTTGTGGGTCAAGGAGCAGGAGCTCCAGGAGGCAAAAAAACTGCAAAGAAAAGCATATGAGACAGCACCAAACATAAAGCTCTCAAATACATAGACCCTGTCTATCCTTGGTTTCAGTTTCCTTGGGTGACCATAAGGAATGCATAGTAAGATATTCTGAAAGAGAATAAGAGAATGCGTTCACATAACTTTTCTTACAAGTTATAACTGTTCCAAGTTTATTAATCAAAATCATAAGTGTATATATAGACATATGTGGACATTATATATATGTATGAAAAAACATGGCTACACATGGATCCAATGTATCTGTGGTCTCAAGCATCCATTGGGGGGCTTGGAGTATATTCCCCATGGATAAGAGAGCACAACTGCAGTCCAGTCTTGCCCAGGGTTCTGGCAGCTTCAGGTCAGCTGCCAACCTCTTTTAGGACCCCAGCCAGCTGCCTGCACGCAAGCAGCCACGGAGTCGGCTGTACCACTTGCCTGAGGGTTCCTCCTGGGATGCAGCTGGCTTGCTAATCTCTTTATTCTGTTCCACTTGGCTGCAGTGAGACATGTTGTCTATAAAATTCAGTACCAAAGCATATTGTTATTTAATTTGTGATGGGGAGCCAAGAAAACAAAAACAAAAGCAAGAAAAACTAAGTATATACATAATAACTCAGTTTTACCATCAATAGCTTCAATTAACTTTAATTGGGTTCTCAATAAGTGAACCTTCAGATGTCTAACCCAGAACTAACAATTACCACTTAAAAAACTGGCAAACTCTGAAGTAAAACTTTTTAACAATATTTAGCAAAAGTTTCAAAAACATACATACACTCCTTGCCTTATAAATTCTACTTCTAAGCCAGGCATGGTGGCATGTGCCTATAAGCTTCAGTCTATGAAGCGGCTGGGGCTAGGGATCACAGTTCGAGTCCTGTTCTGGGCAACATAGCAAGACCTAGTCCCAAAAAATAGCTGGGCATGGTGGCACACGCCTGTAATCCCAGCTACCTGGGAAGCTGAGACTGGGGATTGCTTGAGTCTGTGGTACCCTGGGCAAGGTGAGCCTGCATTTCTATGGGCAAAAATAGCGAGACCTAGTCTCAAAAAAATAAAATAAAATAAAAATAAATTCTACTTCTAAGAACATATTCAAAGAAAATAATCAGAAAAAAGAACTAAGATTTATTATATGTATGTGTATAATACCAAAATTTAACAAATAACTACATGTTTAACAATAATATTAAATAAATTATGGCATATTCATTTGCCATAATGTTCTTTATTAAACCCACAATTTATTTATTTGTTTGTTTGTTTGTTTGTTTGTTTGTTTATTTTTTGAGAGTAGGTCTCGCTATTTTTGCTCGTGGAACCGCAGGCTCTCGTTGCCCGGGGTACCACAGACTCAAGCAATCCCCAGCCTCAGCTTCCCAGGTAGCTGGGATTACAGGCGCACGCCACCATGCCCAGCTATATTTTTGGAACTAGGTCTCGCTAAGGGCCCCATGTGGGATCCCTGGCCCCGGTCACTTCATAGGCTGAAGCTTACAGACACGAGCCACCGTGCCCGGCCTTAAACCCACACTTTAAAAGACTATTTTAAAACAGAAAATATAGGCTATAAAAGAGTATCTATATGATCTCAGTGTTGTAAATATGGACACACAAGCAGGCATAGAAAAAAAAATAAAGGTCTGAAGTAATCTCTAACAGCTACAGATTTAGTAATTTTCCTATAATCTGAATTTTAAACCTGCTCTTCCTGCTCTTTTTATATACACATATTTACTTTGGTAACTTAAATAAAAAATTACAATATTTACTTCCCCCCACATACTGGTCCTGTACCATTCTTACAGTGTATGGAAAAATTTATGTGCAAGTACCTTATTTTATGAAGGCCAAGCATTTTGCTAAAAGCTTAATAAAGGAGAGTACAAAAGATTACCATTCATTGATGAAATACAGTAAGTTTTCTGTTTCTGCATATTAGAAACATCTGCCCTTATTTTGTGATGAGCAGAAATAATTACCAGCAGTGTTAAGAAAGTATGTTTTCACAGAGTCCACTCTACTACAGCTACAAAGTCAAAATGTACAGGTAAAACTGAACTTTATTTTCTCAAATCTATCCACAATTAATGTAACTGCCCCACTGAACAGCAGAGGAAGAAAAAGAAAGATCCTACCATGGTTTTCTGTTATTTTAGAACTTGTGAAGTCTGTGTGAGGCTCTGTTTCCAGCACTGCTCCATCTGGTTCTGTCTCCTGTTGTAGCCTACTACTTCCAGCCTCCATTCCTTTCTTTTCATGTTCCTCCTTTTCCTTCTCCTCTTCTTCTTCTTCCTCCTCTTCCTCTTCTACTTCAGGATCATCCTTCATCCTCATTAACGCTGGAGGGAGTTCTGGACGCTTGGGGGGTAATTTCTATAAGGGGAACAAAAGCATAAAGTTGTAGACAACAATAAACTGAACACACAGAATGTCTAACCTCTCTAAATTGATAAGCCCAGCAGAAGTTTCTGGAAATAGAATTTTCACTCGAGGAGGGCCCTCAAATTAATGAAAATGGAACTATCATTCGACCCAGCAATTGCTCTCTTGGGAACCTACCCAAAGGAGACCTCAATGCTTGTACAAAGGGACACCTGTGTTTGGATGTTTATTGCAGCACTATTTATAATTGCAAGGATATGGAGGCAACCAAAATGTCCCAAAACAGATGACTGGATGAAAAAGATGTGGTATATATACACAATGAAATATTATTCATCAATTAAAAATGACAAATTGGATGATTTTATGATAACATGGATGGACTTGGAAGAAATCATATTAGCAGAAACAAGTCAAAAAGAAAAAGAGAGAAACCAAATGGTTTCACTATTATATGAGACATGCGAAAGATAAACAAAAAGCCATGAAGAAAAGTCAAAACAAGTTAACAACCAAATTAAAGTACATGGTCAGGGAAGGTGGGGGGGTTAACCCCAGAGATCACAAAGATGTGAAATACATATATATATATATATATATATATATATATATATTACATATATATATAAATTAATTTTTTTTTTAAAAAAAGACTTTTCACTTGAAATTTCATATATCTATGAACCTTTAATAAGTATCCTTACTAGTTTGTAGGGTCAAAAGAACATTAAATGTGAAACACTTGAAACAACTTGCAGGGCTGACACGCATTTATTCCAGGTGAGTGTCAGCTGCAGAAACTTTACCTATTACCTCTAAAAATGTTAAATTTTTCATTATAAAATCTCATAAGAAATAAACCAGACACATATCCTAAGTATGTGTAGCCTTGTTTCATTTTAAATGTAACACAATGTGAAGGAAACAAGACATGTAAATCAGTAAACCAGATCCTGGAAGGGAAGACATTTCTTAAATAAGAAGGGCAAATATTCTAATCAAGACCTTTCAATAAAAGTAATTCTTAGAAAAAGTTGATGACTATTAAGGAGAAGAGATCACATCAAAATATATCTTGGTTGTATCATATTTTAAATATAGGACTTAGTTCAGTAATCCTCTAATGGAAGTTTTTTGTGAGTTCTTGTTCTAACTCAAACACAACTGCCCCACAACCAATCCTACAGATAAGCCTCCCTCTCTGTAAGCCACATATTCACTCAGAACATATGGCTGAAATTTCAAACTTCTGCCACTGGAGGGCAGTTCTTCTGCCACTGGAGGACAGTTCAGTTAACCCAAAGTGGTATGGGCTAAATGGCATAGCATTCTCCTCTAAATTCATATGTAGAAGTCCCAATTCCCAAAATGTAACAGTGTTAAGAGGTAACTTAAGGTGATTAGTTAAAATAAAGCTGTCTGAAAAGGACAAGTAAAATTTAAAACTGTCAGCAGAACTGAAGCATAGAGCAAGAGAGGGGAGGCGATAAAACTAGGGGAGGAGGAGTGGCACAAGAGATTAAGATGATAGTTCACAGGTGACAAGGTGGTAGGAGTACTTTAGGGTAGACAATGATGTAAAATACATATATGTGGAATCAATTTAGAACAATTAAAAAATAAAAAAGCCAGGCACGGTGGCTCGTGCCTGTAAGCTTCAGTCTATGAAGCGGCTGGGGCTAGAGATCACGGTTCGAGTTCCACCTGGGGCCCGTAGTGAGACCTAGTTCCAAAAAAATATAGCTCGGCATGGTGGCGCGTGCCTGTAATTCCAGCTCCCTGGGAAGCTGAGGCTGGGGAATGCTTGAGTCTGTGGTACCCTGGACAACATGAGCCTGCATTTCTATGGGCAAAAATAGCGAGACCTAGTCTCAAAAAAAAAAAAAAATATATATATATATAAAAACATCAAAAATTGAAAACAAACAAATAAATAAAGCTGTTAGGGTGGGGCACCAGTCCAATACAACTAGCATCTTTGTAAGAAGAGAAACCAGGGGTACAAGTACACAGAGGAGCAGGCATGTGAAAAGCAAGCATGAAGGCAATGATCTGCAAGTCAAGAGTAGGCCTCAGAGGAAACTTTGCCTGATCTTGAAGCTCTAGCCTCCAGTATTGTAAGAAGACAGATTTCTGTTGTTAGGTTACCCAGTTTGTGGTATTTTGTTTTGATAACTCTAGCAAATCAATTCATGAGGTTCAGCTGTTTGGGGTTATGAAAACCTTTTAAAAGTTGAATCTATGAGTAGGAAGATATTAAAAGTGGAAACATACAGCACTGAGGTATTAGAGGTTAGTAGAAAGATCAAACTTAAGAGACAGAAGACCTGGGTTTGTTTGCCAGTCTAATTATTTAATGATGATGAAATCTTAAGTTTAACCTCTCTGACCCTATGTAGGGTATATAGTTGGTCAGGTTTTTTCTGCCTTTAGCCTCTATGACAAGCACCTGTGGTGTTATGCCCTTCCCATGATTGTACGCACTTGGGCCCAATGTGCAGTTAAGAGAATAAAGGGTGGTGTCACCCAGAATGGGGAGGAGATCAGAGGCGGAACATTAGAGAGCAAGCACCAGGAGAAGAGAATGCCAGAGAGAAGAGAACATGGAAAGGAGAACACAGGGGAGAGCATGAGGGGGAATTTAGAAGAACTTGAGAGGAGATTCAAGTGACTTTCTTTGCTGCCTATTCTTCCAGTTCATTATTAAAAATTCTATAAATTCCAAGGGCTCTGGCGTTCTTTAGCTGCTAGAACTGATGATGAATCTACCCAAATTGGGATGGTTGCAAAACACCCTTTTTCCTTACTGTGAGATGTAATAATTCCCATGTTATGAGGTGATGAGAGGATTAAATGAAGCAAGGAAACACATAACAGAACCAGACGCACAGACTGTTATTATCAAATGCAAGTTGACTGTGAACATTATAACACTTATCAACCATAAAAAGCATTTAACACAAGATTCTAGCTAGAATGCGACATCCTTCACAAATTAATAAACTGGATTCTAATGTATAAGTTATTTACATATGAAGTGACTAAAAAGAATTAATGTACCAATTCTTAACAATCTTATACTGAAGAAAAAAAATACAAAGACCAAGTCCTGGACTTTCTCATGTTACTATGGAATGAGTCAATAGGGCTTTCAAAAGAACAGAGGAAAATGAGCTCAGGATAACTCAAGAACTAAGTTTAACACCCTGACCCACTACTTACCCCTACCGTTCCAGTTTTCAATTTGAATTTGCTTCCTCCTTTCATAGCACCAAACAGAGGCAATGTAAGCTTCTTAGCTTTAATTTCTGTATCTGTACTCTGACTTTCAGTTCTAGGAAGATAGAATAATTATATACATCTATTTCAACATGGCCAAGGTTCCGTCTAAAAACCCCTTGACAGCCGGCACAGTGGCATGTGCCTGTAAGTGACAACCTAGGAAGCCATGGTGGGATCGGTTATTGCGGTTCAAGTCCTATTGGGGTAACATAGCGAGACCTCGTTCCAAAAAATAGCTGGGCGCAGTGGCATGTGCTTGTAATCCCAGCTACCTGGGAAGTTGAGGCTGGGGGTTGCTTGAGACTCTGGAACACCGGGCAATGTGAGCCTGTGATTCCAAGGGCAAAAATAGCGAGACCTAGTCTCAAAAAATGAATGAATGAATGAATGAATGAATGAATGAATGAATGAATGAATGAATGAATGAATGAATGAATGAATGAATGAATGAATGAATGAATGAATGAATGAATGAATGAATGAATGAATGAATGAATGAATGAATGAATGAATGAATGAATGAATGAATGAATGAATGAATGAAAGAAAATAAAACCCCATGACACTGGTGAAGCAAATATTTCCACGATATGAATAATTCAGCATACAATAATAAGAGAAGTATTCAGGCCAGCAGGATTTAAATGGGAAGTTAACACTGCTGACTGTCACAGACACAGAACCATTAAGAGCAAGATGAGGCAGCTACCTTAGTCTAGCAATTTACAACCTGCTACATGACTTCACATTTCATAAACTGGCACATAAAGTACAAAGGTAATTGGCAAAGGAGAATATACATGCATGGCAAGAGATGGATCCATGATATAAAGCTCCATTTTTCACTAAACTCTGAAGAGGGTTCAGAGTACTTACCTGGAGCCCACACTTACATAACCCTGCAAAACAACTGAATGCTTAAGATAAAAACAAAACAAAACAAAAAATATATATACATATATATATATAAACCTCTATGTAGGAGGCAGAGTTTAGGAAACCCTATGCAATGACACAGAGTGAGAGACCCTACCATTGATTAGCATGTCAAGATTCTCACTGATTGAAGATACTTATAAAGGTTAAGCCCACTAGGGAAAAGTTGAGGAAATGCAAAAAGAAGAAATTGATACTTACAAAACCTTTAAGATGGAATTCCTTCTTCTTTTATCAAAATATGAGATTTTAAAGAGTCTACAGTTTCTGCAGTGTAAATATATATTTGTAAAAATAAACAAATTCAGGCCGGGCATGGTGGCACTTGCCTGTAAGCAGCAGCCTACAGCAGCCCACAGAGGGGACTGGGAATCGCGGTTCAAGTCCCACTCGAGGCAACATAGCGAGACCTAGTTCCAAAAAATAGCTGGGCGCAGTGGCACATGCCTGTAATCCCAGCTACCTGGGAAGCTGAGGCTGGGGATTGCTTGAGTCCGTGGTACCCTGGGCAACGTGAGCCTGAGGTTCCACGGGCAATAATATTAGCAAGATTTAGTTTCAAAAAAAATAAATAAATAAAAATAAATAAATAAATTCAAGTATGATTAAGACTGACTTACTTTTTCAGTTCTGGTATCTCTGCAGGTTTTACAATTTTTATTAACCCTTTCAGTCTCTGTTGTTCTTTCCTCAGTTCAAAAGTTCTCAGATGAAGTTTTTTCCGGGACACACCATCTAATGCACTCCCTGATTTCATTTCTGACATGAATGCGTCTAAAGAGTCCTGAGATGATGACTCTGAGAGAGCTGTGCAAGAAACATTTATTAAAATGTTCAGAAAGTTGGCCACAAATATTTTAAAATTCAGCCAAAGTTTCCAGTGAAATGTCACAAACAGAACAGAACTGAGGGCATTACTGACATTAGGGGTAAGGAAATAGGTTGAAGCTTGGGAGGCCTGGTACGGCACTTAGCCAATGAACTCTGTTCTCCCATCTGTTACATAAAGAGGTTAAGCCTAATATAGGGCACTACACATGGCAGATGCCCAAAGAATAACTTTTTAATGAATCATTATCTTACCTCTGCTTGAGGTTTTTAGTCTCTCAGAAATTTCAGCAAGTTCCCTTTCAGCATCATTTAACTTTGCAACCTGTAACACCCAAAATAATAGTTAGCAGATGTTTTTCTTCTTTCAGAATGTGGTAGTTTTCTTTATCTTCCTCCTTTTATATTCACCATTGTTACAAATTTTGATAGGGTTAATTCAGAAGTCCTGTTAAACCTGTTCCTTATGAACTTGCCTCTTTTCATTGATTTTATTCTAACTGAATTAATTTCTGAACTAAAGAACTCAGATTTAAATAAAATGAATGTACAGAACATTTACCCAAAAATGCTCAAGGCATTTGTTTTCATCAGGGAATCAAATGGCAGATGTTGGTAATGTTTTAAATTCTTAATACCAATTAATAGAAGACACAGGTCACCTTATGATGTTTTCATGAAATAGATTTACTGTTTAGGAACTATAATTAACCTACACATTGGAAAAATCCTTTCACGATTCTTAACCATCAGAAACCTGAAGTCAATTTCACCTCAGAAAGTCCTAGTTTGGGATATTTACCTTCCTCTCAGGGGAAGACAGTAATATCATGTCCAAGGAACACTCACTAATGATTCACTATCTACCTAGAGATAGATGGAGTCTTCAGCAGCAAGTCAAACTTTCCCCAAAAAATTGGGTAAGACAACTTACCTGTCTGTTAACAAGTTTACAGATCACAAAAGTTATACTTCAGTACCAAATTTCAATGCTACTATTAGAAAAACTGTATTACAAGGTATTGAAATAACTCATTATTTTACTTTAAAAATTATACTACAACTATATGTACAATGAAAACTTGCCAATGATTCAAAGGTCTCAGGTTTCTCATCTATCTTCCCAGCCTTCTTCATTCGGTTCAAACGCTTTTTTTCAACCAGGCCAGTCCGATCAAGAAATGTGTCATCATCACTGTCATAAAAGTCCTCATCTTCCCAGTTCTTGGCTTTTCTTTTCCGAGATACTACAGGTAAATAACATAAATGATAATGAAATAAGTTTTTGAAAAACAGAAAAAGGTGGCAAGCAAGCAAGCATATATCATCATCAATTACTGAAAGAAGGGATTCAATAAGCTGCCAAATGATACTCAAAAACAAAGGACTCAACCTTTAAGATATGATACCAAGATATGACAGAAAGATAGATATTGCATGAGGACTCCACTTACATGCAAAGAGACAAAGTGGTTTCTGGGGGTAGGAGAGGAGAAATGGGAAGTTAGTATTTAATGGGGTACAAAGTTTCAGAATGGGATGATGAAAGAGTTCTAAGATTTACTGTTGTTATGGTTAACACAAGGGTTTATAGCATTTAATGTCACTGAACGTATATTTAAGAGTGCGCAAAATGATAAATTTTATTTTATATGTAATTTCATCACAAAAGTTAAAACAGCTGATTTAATGAATAAAAGGCTCTTAAAATCTGAATAAAAAAGGAAAATAGTAAAAGAGCTTCAAAGCAAAAGAAAATTTAAAAATTAATAAAAGCAGTTCACAAAGAAAATGCAAATGGCCACAAATATCTGGAAAATGTTAAATTTTTAATTAAAAAATTAAAATAATGAGAAACCAATTCTTATTTGTTAATCTAGAAAAACTATAAAAAGATTAGTAATATGCAATATGGCAAAAGGTATACAGAAACGGATTCTCAAGTAGTCAAGTCCTCAAGTAGGAATGAACATTGATATAATCTTTCTGATGAGCCACCTTACAACATCTCTCAGCTCTAAAAAAGCAATTGACCCAGTAATTCTACCTCTAAAGTTTATCCTATAGATATCAATGCCACATTGCTTATAACATTGGAAACCTGGAAAGTCCACAAACAACAAGACTCTTAGTTTATTAGCTATTAATATTTTGTCTAGCCTACTCCCCTTGTTTTAGTAAAAGCATCCCCTTTCCTCTAGGAAATCCCTCCCCCATTCCACCTGGATTGGGCTAGTCATGTAAGCAAATCCAAATCAATAAAAAAATCCCCCCTCACCTTTATATTCAGATATAGGGGAGAATAGGATCACTCCAATGTTATTAAAATGGACACAAATCCAGGGTTTTAAACAGTCAGCTTTTCCACATGGGATAAGACACTGTCTGTACACTAAAACCATTCACTCACGAGACAAATTCACTCGTAGACATGAACTGAGTTCACAAATTTGCTGGTAATAGTGAGGTCTTTGTTTAAGAGGTTCTCCCTTCAGTCCTGTGAGCTATTTTTTCCAGCTTCTGGAGTCTGTAATCTGCCATTCTAAGGTAGTTGGGTTTCTAGCATTTGCAACCAAAACAGTTCTATTAATCAAAGTCTGATAAGCCACCCAGCCAGCTCCGTCGGTAGAACATGAGACTCTTAATCAAAGTCTGATAATTAAAAAAAAAAAGTCTGTTTTTTGTTAAGTGATATAGTTCTATCCAGACAACTATATGCACAGAAAATGTCTTGGAGAATATAAATAAATTAACAGCTACCTTCAGGTAGTGAGATGGGAATTTTTCCTTTTCACTTCACAGAATTTGGACAATTTACACTTTTCTCTTAGAGGTTTTATAAGTCTCTATGTTAAATTTTCCTTCCTTCTTCTTTTTAAAAATGTGCTCCCATACACTTACCTGCCTCCTGCCGCAGCAATCCCAAAGTATCAAGGATTCGACAGGCTTCCAGTGAGCACTGGATCATTGCTTCTTTTTTTTTTCCAGAGTGAATGGCCTCAGCCACCAGTTGTTTTCCAGTAGAATCATCCACAGGTAATCTGCATTGATTTGGAGAGAATTACAGTACAGAACTAAGCTCCAATTCTCACAAAAAAAAACTAATATGCTATGATAATAGACATGTGTCCAAAGAGATCATTTTAATCTCTGTTTTGTTCTATACTGCCAATATTGGACTTCAGCTCTTTCCTTCTACTTCCTACTCATCCCACCCCTCTTCCCAATAATATATTACTAATACCTCAAAACTCCCATTTGGGAATAGCCTAAAATTAACACTTAAGTCTCACTTTGGATTGTTGTCTATAACCATAAATTAAACCTAAAAAAGACCACGTAACAGAAATGGATAGTCGTGGAAAAGAAGCATACCTCACCCTACAGAGCCAAGTGCTATGTCCCTGTTCATCAAACTCATATTCTAATTCTTCTCCTGTGGGAGGAAGAAAGACAAAACAATTTTAAAAGCACCTAAGATTTACTGGTTGATACAAAGGGAAAAGAGAGCAAAGGTTAAACAACAATATCAAGTTTCTATACCACACTGAACAACAAATTTCAAGGCATTTCACTTTTTGTTCATAAGAATCATCATCTGATAATAGTTAGGATGAGCTTGAACAAAAAAATCAAACGCAGATCAAAACAATCAATTCTCCAAAAATAGTGCTCTCTTCAGCCTCATGACTAGTAGTTTTCATACATTTTTAAGTTGTTGACTTAAACTGTAAATTTGTCAGTTACCTGGTTTTAGAAGCAATAATATTAAGTGCAGAACAGATCCTGTTCTTATACATATCCACATACATTTACACATAAGCAGACACATATAAATACAGATGTTTTCTCAAAGCACCTCTACTGAAACATTTCTCAATAGAACCATTCTTTAAATTATATAAAGAAAAAAAATCATGTTAAGAATTTCAAAAGATCAGGGAAATTAGAAAAAACAACAACAACAACAACAACAAAAATTATAGGTAGTTGGCTCAATCTCCCCACTACCCAAGTCCAGGACCTTTTAGAAGATGCGCGGTTTCATAAATAAAAATACCCACCCACACACACAGGAGACAAGTTATAAAAAATTACTTCCCTTTTTCTAGAATGGGAATAGAGACTAACAAGTCTATTACCATGCTCAAGATAAACCTGATGTGGAACTGACAGCAGGTAAAGCACATCATTTTGAAGTACCTGAAAGACCTAGGAAATAACAGCTATAGATACATTTTACTGTCAAAGTTAGAATCTGTTCACATACCTTCTCGGTCAAAAAATCCTTGGAGAGCCTTTTTGGGATCCTTTATATAAAAGGCTTCCCTTTCCTGTTGAAACTCTAAAACAATGGGGTTCTCTTCAGCCTCATCCTCTACAGCATCTTCTCCTACAGGAGATAAGAAAAAAAGAAAAAATAATCAGATGTAAGTAGAGATTATGTGAATGGCATCTGCTACCTTTTAAGCTCCATAAAGTAATTATCAGTGGCAAAAGGTAAGGTGAAGGATGGGGGATGGGGGGGTGGGAGGGAAAAACTGCACCACCACGTAATATGATCTACAATGTGAAAATCCTCAGGTTTTCCAAATTGTGCGACAAGTTAAAACTTGTTTTTTTATGCCTTCTTATTTTTCGTCTTTATCACAATTTTTTTCTCAAATTTTATTGATCTGCAAATCATTTACCTAATTTACATATTTGGGAGCACAACTTCACAACTCCTTAAGTATACAAGCCTCACCCTCCACCAAAGCTCCAGTGCCAATATCCTATCACCTTTCCTCTCTATCCACTCTCCTCTCATACCCCTGGTTACCTCTGGTAACCAGTATTTTTCACCAGTATTTTTTGGAAATTGGTAACCAATTAACCAGAATAATTCACGAATACAAATTATTCCTGTTGCCTATATTTTAAAAGCAAACTTACCACATTGTCTATGGGGGGTGGGGGGACCTAAGCCCTTCAGCCTTGTATTCTCATTCTCTCACACCCTAGTCTAATATTTCTGTTTTAAATATAATTTTCTAATATTTGTCACATCTGCCAAACAGAATGGTCTACTCATTGTGCCCTTAAATCTGAAAATCATCAATCCCTGCCCTGAATCCCTGCCTTATTCAGCTTCCTAAGGGTTACTTAACCTTTCCTTCAAGTCCTAGTTCAAACCCTTGTGCTTATAAATTTATAAAATGTCTCAAAGATCAAAGTCAGTTTTACCAAAGAATATGCAACTACTTATATTTCCTGATAGTCACATTGAAAATATTAACAGTGAAATTAGTCACGTAATCAACATAAAAATAATGAACAAAAAAAAGAATATTCTACATTCTTTTTTCACATTAAGTCTCTGAAACCAAATATGCATTTTACATTTATTTTACATGGGATCAGTCACATGTAAGTATATTATATGGCAGAAATATAAGTCCTAAGTCCTGATTGCTCCCTTCTTTGAATTCTTACTCTCAAATACTTAAGGTTTCTGGTTTTTGTTTGACACATAGAACAAGTAATTTCGTACTGATTCTGTCTTTCACTAACATATTAATACCATCTTCTATCCTTTTAAAGTCCTAGCTCCTGAATATTCATCTTCCAAAATGTGTGGTGAAAACAGACATTTGAAAAACTGAATTTATTCCTTTGATTAAGAGACAGGCTTTCTCTGATATTTCTCATTTCAGGATATGTACACAAAAAACAAAAACACTGATGAAATATCTTACATTGAAAAACACATTTCATTTGATTTACTGTAGTCCCCTCCTCCAGTGATATTCAAAGTCAGTACTTAAGAGTTACATTTTCAAATAGCGAAAAAGGAAATTAAGCTGGGCACGGTGGCGCGTGCCTGTAAGCACCAGCCAATGGAGCGCGGCTGGGACTGAGGATAGCAGTTCGAGTCCCGCCAGGGGAAAATATAACAAGACCTAGTTCCAAAAAATAGTTGGGCGTGGTGGAGGGTGCCTGCAATCACAGCAACCTGGGAAGCTGAGGTTGGGGATTGCTTGAGTCTGTGTTACCCCGGGCAACATGAGCCTACGGTTCCTTGGGCAACAAAAATAGGGAGACCAAGTCTCAAAAAAAAAAAGGAAATTAATGGATGGTTAGCAATTTGAACAAGAGAGTGCATTATATAATATAAGAAATGTGATTTTTTTTGACATCAGAAAAGTAAATTAATTTCTCTGGGTTTTGGTAATCTCATGCACAAATTGTGTTGTCCTAGCTATTGCAAAAAGTTCCTAAAATCTGTATGATTTTTGAAAATACCATTTAGGAGTATCACTAATAATGAACTTAAAATATTACCCTCTGGCAGTAACTTTGATTTTTTTTTTTTTTTTTTTTCTGAGACTAGGTCTTGCTATTTTTCCCTGTGGAACCGCAGGCTTGCGTTGCCCGGGGTATCACAGACTCAAGCAATCCCCAGCCTCAGCTTCCCAGGTAGCTGGGATTACAGGCGCGCGCCACCACATCCAGCTTTTTTTTTTTTTTTTTTTTTTTTTGGAACTAGGTCTCGCTACGGGCCCCAGGCGGGAGTCGAATCGCGATCCCTAGCCGCGGCCGCTTCATAGGCTGAAGCTTACAGGCACGAGCCACTGTGCCCAGTCTAGTAACTTTGATTTCTTACCCATTCCCCAGTTGCAGCCCATTTCATCATCTTGACTATTAGTATTTCTTTTCCTTTCTGTAGTATCCATTTCCTCTTCTTCATCTGAATCTTCTCCTAGCATCTTCTTCTCCAACATCATTTGTTGCTGCTTCCGCAATTCCTTCAACTGAGTTACTGTCAACTCGGATTCTGCTTCTCGGTCTTCCTCTGGTCCCTGATGAAACAAACCAAAGAATCCTTTGAGGTCAAGTCACTTTCAGCAGTATGGCAGTGTATACAGAGGTCTGGGATGAGACGCCTGATTCCTTCACTTTCGCGATCGCTGACAGTGAGAAACTCCTTTCTCAGCGAAAGTTTAAGGCGCTCAGGAACCCAGTCAGGAACGCTGCAGACAACTCAAGATTTTCCTACTTACCTGAAGAAGGAAGAGCCGGGTACTACCTCCAAAGCGAAGAACATGCCCGACGTGGACCCGACAATAGGTGCGGGGTGGGATGCGGGTTTTGTTGAGAAAAGTGCCGTGGGTGCTTCCCAGGTCGTAGAGGTAGAAGCCCCGTCCCTGGCCATCGCATTCTCCGTCCGGATCCGACGTCCTGTGCTGAAGCACCGCGTGGTACCGAGACACCGAAGGATGCTCTAGACAAACGTCGCAGCAAGGCAGCCTCCCGAAAAGGCAGCAACTTGTTCCTTTCAAACTACGGGTGCCAAGAATAGTGCCTCCCTTCAGGGTTTCGAGGCTGTAGGGGGCCGTGGCGGGGCCGCCCCAGGGCGGCTCTCGGTAAGGGGGATCCCGGACTGGACCTCCAGGAGGAGCTGCTGTCGGGGTCGGCGGCTGCTCCGACAGGGAACCCCTAGTGTTCTCGCTGTCCGGCGGGGCCGGCGGGAAGTCACGCTCCCCGGAATCGGGGTCTGGCAACGCCACGGGCCTTTCCATCTGCACATCTTCAGAATTTAAAGAACTGGTGGCCGAGGCTTTGTCCCGCACCACCGCGGGCACTGGCAGGGCGGGCTTCTTGAAGTCGCCATTGGGTTCTGGCGTAGCAGGGGACTCGGACTGAGAGGGACTAGCATCCGCCATGCTCAGCCCGGTGCAATCTCAAAAACCTGCCCCCGGGAAACTTCAACCTTCGATCTCTGCTTTCCTTGCCACACCTCCCTCGCGCCGGCTCCCAGAAGCGTCTCGGGGCAGCGATGGTGGAAGCTCTCCTCCGAGACCCAGAATCTTGTTCAGAGATGCGTACCCCAGGAAGCTCAGAATAAGAGAGAAGCAGAAAATTGCGGTCGGGGTAGTGTCAGAATGGGGACATCTTTAGAAGTTGCAACCGGATTACTGACTTCCTGTGGCAGTGCCTGATGGAGAAGCGCTTCCGGCAGCCCGGGATCACTAATGATCAAACTATCCTTCCGGACGGATCGCGACCCACGCCTCGGGCCTCTAGTAAACGCGTGGACACCCTGCCCTACTCCAGCGACGCGACAGTGAACAGTGGCGCCCCCCTGTCTTGGCCCGGGTCCAGGCCTCCTGGTCGCCCCGCTGCCTGGCTTCGGACGGCCCCAGGACCCTGTGGTTGGCGCCTGTGTGGGCTGGTGGGAACCGAGGGTCCCGCAAGGGACTTGGACATTCCTTGGACTTGGTGCCTATTCTTCGTGCTCCTTTTGGTGACGTTAGGGAAGAGGCGATTCGTGGAGAAAAGGAGGTATTTCGTTCATTCATTCGTTCTTTTATTCCCAAAACCAATTGTTGGGGCAGCGTAGTGTAGTCGTTCAAAGTGTAGACTCCGGAGCCTGTTTTGATTTTTTTCCTCTGTCTTTAGGCAAAACAGTCTTCAGCTTCCACATCTGAAAAAGGGGATAATAATGATATCTACTTCGAAGGATAGTCCAGAGAGTTTATTATTGAAATAATAAAGGTAAAGCCTGCCACATAGTAGACACTCGATAAATGCCAGCTAGTATTGTGCTGGGCACTGTACTGAGATTATGGTGTTGAGGTATTGAGAGAAGAATAAAATTGAAGTAAGTACTAATTTAAATCAAGGGATAGTGCTTTTGGGGATATAGTGAAGGGAGGTGCACTGTGGAGATTTGGGAGGGTAGTGATTTAAGCTATACTTAAAGAAATAAGTCTGCCTGGGGGGTGGGGAGTGGCATAGTATTTCTGGCAAAGATCACAGCTAAAAGGGTCAGCTGGGTATTAAGAAATTGAGTAGTATGATATTGTTAGAACTAAAGTCATTTTCTCCAGGAAGCTCCTCCTTTGGGCTTTCATTGCACTATGTCTATGTCACTAGAACAGCACTTACCATACATTTTATTAATGAAATACTCTGTTTACGTTTTTCTCCCTCATTTCAGGCTAGGAACCTTAAATTTTGCTTTGATTCCTCACATAATGGCTGGCAGACAATAAATATTTGTTGGATTTGAAGACATACAGAAAATGAATCCGGAAAGGTAAGTTGAATTTTGTTGACTGCTAAGAATTTTAATTGACTTCTAATAGACCTTTGCCTGAGTTAAAAGTACTAATTCTCAAAGATTTAATATAGGAGAGACTGAAGGAATACCCATTAGGAGACAACCAAAACCTCAGATTCTTCCCTCTATCAGAAATTGATCATTTATTGGTTCTTAAATTTTTCCACCAGGATCAGTTAAATGGTTTCTGTGCCTGACATTTAAGAACCACCTCTTATATTTAACTCTACTCCCTACTGATCCAGAACATATGTGTCAAGATACTCTGAGAAATATTTCAGATCTCATTTAAGTATCTTTTCTTGAAAATTTTTCAAGATTGGGCATGATGGTAGTTTTCATAATGCATTAGTAGAGTAAGATGGAAAACATGACACTATAACCCGAGACACTATTGCAGCTATTAGTCTACTTATGACCCAAATTCCACCTGTGTTTATCTAGTAGGGTTTTGTAGACTGATGTCTATCTAACAGTTTTGTTTCTCTTACTATCTTTCAGGAAGAACATCTTTGGCTCTATAGTATACTGCCCCTAACATTTTTCTAGGTGGCCTTGAACAGTTATTTATATTTTATATAAAAAGCCAGCTAGACTTCATATTTTTCACTGCAGAAGCCTATAATCTGCAGTTGCCAGAAATTTAGAAACACTACTTGGAAGATATTATCTACATTAAATCTGAAAGCTCTTCCTTTCCTGTTCTAAAATGTTGCGATACTGGGGAGAGATACCAATCTCATCAAGCCAAACCAACAGAAGTTCCTTTGACTTACTCCCACGGGAGTTTCGTCTGGTGGAAGTCCATGACCCACCCCTGCACCAACCCTCAGCCAACAAGTCCAAGCCACCCACTATGTTGGACATTCCCTCAGAGCCATGCAGCCTCACCATCCATACCATTCAGCTGATCCAGCACAACCGACGTCTACGCAGCCTCATTGCCACAGCTCAGACCCAGAATCAGCAACAGACAGAAGGTGTAAAGACGGAAGAGAGTGAACCTCTCCCCTCCTGTCCTGCGTCACCCCCTCTTCCTGATGACCTCCTGCCTTTTGATTGCAAGAATTCCAATGCACCATTCCAAATTCGGCACAGTGACCCAGAGAGCGACTTCTATCGGTAAGGCAAGGCTTTGCCGTGTCTTACTTTTTCTCTACTATCCTGTTAAGCATGTAATAACATTTGCATAAGGAAACTGTAAGAGTAATTGACTTGGCCTGCAATGCTTTAAGACTTGAACCCTGGTCTTCAAAACCAGAGTGAGTAGGTTTTTTTCTCTAATACAGTAAGTATTTGAGTGCTGATTATGTATCTCGCACTTCACTAGGAGCAAGTTAGTACAGTGATACATGAGGTGGCCCATGGCCTCACAGTTCTCAAGCCTTCCTATTTAGTTTAAAATATGAGTTTTAGTTCAGTGTTCCCAAATTAAGATTCATGAACTTATTCTGGTGTTATTAGAAATCTACAGGTTTTATAAAAGAATTTTTAATTGTGTATTTTTATTTTGGTAACATAAAAACATTCTTGATCCTTTCTACTAAAATCTCATCCACTAGTATCAGCATCACCTGGGGGCTTCTTAGATAAGCAGTCTCAGTACCCGTAACTGCTAAATCAGAATCTTTATTTCAATAAGGTCTCCATGGGTTTGTATGTATATCTAAATTCAAGAAACTGCTCAGATCTTCTGAATGACTGCTTTATAACCTAGAGCTTCTACTAGATTTCACTGTGTAAGTTTGCATTTGGTGCCACAAAATTTTCTTCATTTAAACAGTAGTATATGTGGGGCGTGGTGGTGCACGCCTATAATCCCAGCTACCTGGGAAGCTGAGGCTAGGGATCACTTGAGTCCATGGGTTCAAGACAACCCTGGGCAACATAGCAAGACCCAATCTCTAAAAAAAATAAAATAAAATAAAAAATAGTAGTATAATGAACACCCCAGTACAGCCTGTTTCACCAGTTAACATTTGCCATGTTTTCTCCATCACAGATGTGTGTAATATCTATAAACAAACTGTAAACAGTAAATAATAAGTCTGTAGTCAGATTCTGTAATTGTCCTCAAAGTAAATTTTATAGATATGTATTCTTCTCAGCCCGGAACCTAAGATTCATGCATTGTATTTGGTTCTTATGCCTCTTTAGTGTCTTTTAAAAGACTGGGTTTCTGAAAGTCCATTTTTTCCACGGTATGTGAAGAAACTATTTTGTGATGAAATAATTAGAGCACCTTGAGTAGACCCTGAGTTACTGACATGCATTGCCCATTCAAACTATATATAATTGGAGAAGCTCAGAGGTATAACTGCAGCAAGATAAAACTGGATTTTTCAATCTGAGTAAGATTCCCCTGGAAGCTGGGCCAGTGGTTTGACCAAGACAGTAAAACTTACAGGGAGATAGGACAGGTCTGACTTGGCAAGGACACCGGTAACACTGTTATCTCCTCTTTCAGTGGAAAGGGGGAACCTGTCACTGAACTCAGCTGGCACTCCTGTCGGCAGCTCCTCTACCAGGCAGTGGCCACTGTCCTGGCCCATGCAGGCTTTGAGTGTGCCAACGAAAGTGTCCTGGAGACCCTGACTGACGTGACTCACGAGTACTGCCTTAAATTCACCAAATTGCTGCGCTATGCTGTGGATCGGGAGGCCCGACTGGGGCAGACTCCTTTCCCAGACATCATGGAGCAGGTATTCCATGAAGTGGGCATTGGCAGTGTGCTCTCCCTGCAGAAATTCTGGCAGCACCGCATCAAGGACTATCACAGCTACATGTTACAGGTGAGGTGACCCTGTGCTATGTGGGTGAAGATATGCTATATAGGAGTCATCAGCAGGGTCTCACAATGGCTATACAGTGCAGGACACAGGGTTTCAGAACAGAAAGGGCTTAACCTGCTTTCCTCATGACCCTTGCTATGTCCCATTAACCGTAGCACTAGCCTGGTCAGCCCCACAGGCCTCTTAGTCAGTGAACAGTCCCATTATCGATAATACTTCCTCTGGAAGAAATGGACAGTGTATGGACTCTGAAAGAATGTGGTTAGCCTGCTTTTATTCAACAAATATTTACCGAGTGCTACTGAAGTCAGGGACTGTGAGATACTAGTTAACAAGGTCAGTTCCTTGGGCTGGCTTTTTTTTTTTTTTTTGAGACTAGGTCTCGCTATTTTTGCCCATGAAACCACAGGCTCTCGTTGCCCGGGGTACCATGGACTCAAGCAATCCCCCGCCTCAGCTTCCCAGGTAGCTGGGATGACAGGCGCGCGCCCCAGCTATTTTTTGGAACTAGGTCTCGCTACGGGCCCCAGGCGGGACTTGAACCGCGATCCCTAGCCCCTGCTGCTTCATAGGCTGAAGCTTACAGTACGAGCCACCGTGCCTGGCTGGGCTGGCATTCTTGAAAGGAAAATAAAAATAAACAATAAAATCATTTTCAGGTGGTATTAAGTGTTGTGAAATCTCCAGCAACAATGGAGATAGAAGACAATATTTTTGGTTAGAAATAATCTAGTTTCTTCATCTTGAGGCCATAAGCAGGTTATATGTTCACTGTTTTCAGGTTCCCAAATCTAAAATATGATTAGAAATGTTTAACACCAACAAAAGTCTTTATTAAGTGATCCAGATGTTCTTTACCATTCACAGTATTATTACTCATCTCAGCTCTTAGTTTTAGTAGCCTTAATCTTAATCTTTTTAACATGTAACTTTTAATTAATGATACACACAGTTTCTGCCAAACAAATTTTCATTATGTCTCCACAAACACACCACCTTTAAAAACAAATTCCTAACTTTGGCAGTTGATGCTGTATGAATATTCTGTTAGCTTTTCCATGGCATGTGCTAACTAACCAACTTGCTTTTAGCATTTCCTTGGAAAATTGACTCTTGCTTTCCCCCAGATTAGTAAACAACTCTCAGAAGAGTATGAAAGGATTGTCAATCCTGAGAAGGCCACAGAAGATACTAAGCCAGTTAAGATCAAGGAGGAACCTGTGAGTGACATCACCTTCCCTGTCAGTGAGGATCTGGAGGCCGACCTTGCTTCTGGAGAACAGACTTCACTGCCCATGGGAGTTCTGGGGGCTCAGAGTGAGCGCTTTCCCTCCAACCTGGAAGTGGAGGCCTCACCACAGCCTTCAAGTAAGATAAATCAGCATGTACTCACTTTTATTTATTAACATTCTTCTCTGTGATTAGTGGAGCGGGAACTCTCATGCTTTAGATTTTTTAAATAATGCATAGTTAGGCTATAGATGCACCAGTTGTTATTCGGATAAATGCTGTAGCACAATGATTGCCTGAGGTAATTCAGCTCACCTAGCAGGGTGAGTACTTGTGTCTTCTTCCTCATTTTCCTATATTGGTCCTTCCTGGTGCTATTACTCTGTTAAAACAACTTTCAGATTGATGGAGGGGTGTTAATTACACTGGGATGTTTAAATAGTTGAGTTTCCTTGCTAGAGTCGTGTAACAAATTGGAGCAAAAAGGGCTTGAACTGAGCTACCCAGGTAGAGGTAGCTAGCCTCTTCACGTTCTATGGTAATCTAGGGATTAGGATGATTTGATCTTTACACAACTTAGACTGCAAAGTAAACACTCATTTGTTTACAAATAGAAGATGTCATTTCATCAAGGCACAAATGACACAAATAGAAAATCCTACTGCATGATCTGAAGAGCACTAGGCTATATTTTAAAAAGTGTTGGAAAGAGAGCCTTTCACCATGGAAAGAATAATAGCCACAAGTTAGCATTGCTCGAATAATAGGCAGGAGGGCCAAAGTGAAAGTGTTGCAGACTTGCAGACTTAGGGGCCATATCTCTTCTGAGCAATCTGGAAACTGCTGCCAGCATTCTTTCCTTTTATTTATTTTTAGATTTCATACATTGTTCATATTTGTAAGGTTGTTAAAACCCCTGGGAGTGCTCCCCCCGCCCATTCCTCCTGGCACCCCCTCCAGTCACCCTCTGTTGTTGTATATTGGTGCATGTTTAGCCATTTGATTTCTCTTTTTCTGGATCTACGTCCATTTCCTGGGTAAATACCTGTGTTCCTGGGACACAGCTGACCATGCTGCTTAGGTTTTCTGTCTTGCCTTTGCCTCCAGCGGCTAGTCCAAGCTCAGTTGCAATCTATCAGTGCTTGGTAGTCCTTGCTGTTTGTCTCTTCCATTCTATGTCTGATGCATTTCACTACTTCATCACATGAGGTTTCAGTCTGTCTTATGGAGCCTTGCTCATGGCCATTGTCCACAGAAAAGTTCCTCAGTGGGAACAGATATCAGCAGATGGGTTAGTCCAGCTCGTTTCTATTCTCTTGATTTGCTGCTCTGCTGAGGAGCTGCTGCCCCATTTTGTAGAATTCTACCCCCTGTGGAAAAGACAGGGTGAGGAGGTTGTGTTGCTCTCTCTGAAGGCTTAAACCAGTTTTGACTTCCAGTCCCCTAGTGATGTTGTGTACTTCTGTGCTACATCAGGACTGAAATTGGTGTGTCAGTCCAGTGTCCGGTGGTTCTCTGGTGCTTATTTTGGATTCTGCCCAGGAAATGTGTGTCCATGGCATTTATTCATTCTCCGCACCTCTTCTGTGTCTGCAGCTGGATTATTGTTTTTCCTAATCCTGGAGTACTGACTGGAGTGGGGATGGCTCAGAGGGGGTTAGTCGCTGCCCCACTCCCCCGCTGCCCACCACAGCAGACAGGCCCAACCTCTGCACCCCCAGGCCACTAAAGGGCGAAGACCAGTGCTCCCAGGCTGAGGCTGGTGCGTGTCAGGGTATCCCAAGGGTGGGGCACCACCCGCTGTCCTGCACAAGCCATTTAGAGCTGCACAGAGACCCCAGTGCTCCCTGCCGTAGACAGAGGCCCAACTACTGCACCCCCACACTGCCAGCATTTGTGATGAACCTTCAGCTTCATAATGTGAGAGGACCAGGGTCCCAAACAAAAGGCAAAAAGATAAAAGTCCCATAAAAAGGGAAGACAGGCAAATGACTGAAGGCTGTGCCTGCTTTTGGGTCATGAAACTGGGACCCTCTCCACCTTCCCACGTTTAGGGAAAAGGGGTGGTTGGGGTAGGGAAAGTGGATGAAATTGAAAGGAAAATATTCAAAATTAGTAACTTTCTGAAGCAGAAAATAACCACCAAATTCTCCAGCTAAGTGGGGAAAGGGAAAGCTCAGTTGTAGCGCCATTAATTCACTCTGGATGGTACATTTATTCTTTGTTCCAGCTGTGGCTTGGCACTAATTATATATTCTTCCCTTTATTTCTAGGTACAGAGGTAAATGCTTCTCCTCTTTGGAATTTGGCCCATGTGAAAATGGAGCCTCAAGAGAGTGAAGAGGGCAACGTCTCTGGGCATGGCGTGCTGGGCAGTGATGTCTTCGAGGAGCCCATGTCCGGCATGAGTGAAGCTGGGATCCCCCAGAGCCCCGATGACTCAGACAGCAGCTATGGTTCCCACTCCACTGACAGCCTCATAGGGTCCTCCCCCGTGTTCAACCAGCGCTGCAAGAAGAGGATGAGGAAAATATGAAAGGAAAAGGAGGCTTTCTGTCTGGCCCAGCAAACCCAACAGAAAACCTTGGTGTATTTTGAATTTGTTCTCACAAAGTGACTTGACTCTTCGTCTTAAACAGTGGATCGTTCAAATTTCAGTGGAACTGGATTTAACAAAAAAAGTCTGCATTTTCCTTTTTATTTTCCTTTATTTTTTTGAGACTAGGTCTCGCCACGTTGCCCGGGATAGTCCCGACACCCCGCAACTCGTGATCCCCTGCCTCAGCCTTCCAGGTAGCTGGGTTTACAGGTGCCAGGCACTGCGCCCAGCTGTTTTCTCAAGACCAGGTCTCACTATGTTGCCCAGGGTAGTCTTGAACCCACAAACTCAAGTGATCCCAGGCCTCTTGTCTCCCAGCGCTTGGATTACAGGCATGCGCCACCACGCCCAGCTGCATTTTCCTTTTTACATCCAGTTTTTCTAAGTTTCCACAACTTATCAGACAGATCATGATACTGGGATGGTTATCAGATTAGAGCACTGTCCCTCACTATTTTCTTTACTGTGACTAGATGTTACTTAGCCAGTTTCTGTTGCATAACTGAGAAAAATCATCGCTTTAACCTGCCTTGCAGGGATGTTGTGAAGATCGAGATACTAACCTCAAAGCTGTGCTTGAACAGACTCCCAAGTAAATTTTGCTAATATCAGCTGTCAATCTGTTTATTTATCTTGCTTCACTTTTGGTTCAAGTTATTGGGAATTCTAATACTAATACCTAACTGGAAATAGCTAAACATTGCACAACTGATTTCTCTGTGGTCTTTTTAAAACTTTTTGCTATTGTGAAATCTCAAAATCAGGTCAGTAGTGACAGGCAACCTCAAAAATCAGGTTTTTCTGGCAATTTCTCAGATAACACCCGCCACCACCACCACTATTCTGAACATGCATACACCCATGGGACTTTGTGCTGAGGTGATGGAGATGGGAATTGGGGGGCGAGGGGGGTGTGGGTGCGGAGTGCTATGCACAAGAAGACCCCAAGGTGAGGGGCCTCCACACCCAGCCTCAAACTTTCTAAAGCCAGGCAGAAAGTGGTGGATAATTCACCATCGCCATTGTAAAAAAGAATGTTTTGTGGCTTTGTCCTTTACTTAAACTCCCAATTTGGCTCCATTCTCTACCTTGTATAAGCTTTCATTCCTGAATCTTACATAAACTCCTTAGGCTTAAACTACTGTCCTCAAAAATACTGGGCAGTGGCCTTGCCAGTTTCCCCCCCCCCCCCCCCATTTCTGTAGTAATTGGTTATGTGCTCTTACTTGGAGTAAACATGAGTACCTCTCCACACAACTTCATTCATACAGTCACAAGTAACTATGCTAAAAAATCAACAGCAGAAGAGGCCATGCCAGCATCAGAGATATTCCTATTAGTGAAGTAGTCCTAGTGCTCTTTCTTGCAGTCAAAAAACTGTCTTACACCAAAAACTGAATTGTGTGTAGATTAACACCAAGCATGTTTTACATTTTTGACATCAAAAAACAATAATACAAACAGGGCCTGGCTCCTTATCTCCTTTATAGGGATGTGGGTATGGGAAACTTTAGTAAATACCTCCTTATTAAGACACAGACATGTGACTTTAAACCTCTGTTGAAAGAAGTGACTATTTGTGATTATATAACTTCCTTACTTGAAATTATGACAAATTTACAAGGTTAAAATTACAAAGTCTTTATCCAAGTCACCATGGAAAGCAGAACTCTTTAACCATGTTAAACCATGTTGTGCCCACTTTCTTCAATTAACTTAGTGTTCTATAATGAACTACCCAGTGTGTGTGGCACATTTCATATCAGCACTGATTGGATACCAAGAAGACTCCAGTGCCACTCTGGACAAAATGCTGAGGAAGTAGAGGCTGGATATCCAGTTTAGTAACAGAGATTTGAAGTGAACAGAACAGTAAGTTCTTCCTGTTCCATCCATCGGCAGAAAGAGTGCTTCAGTTCAAATGATAAACCTGAAGGGATAGCCACATCCAAGAACTGTTCAAATAGCATTCCTGCATAAATCCACAGAAAAGGCAAAGAAGAACTGGCATCACCTGTCAGTCCAAGGGTCTTCTGTCCCCAGCTGGCTTTATCAAGTCAGATTTTCCAAGTAGGAGAAACTTCAATTTGAACAAGATTATCCTTACAATAGCCGCCAATGAGAGGAAAGCACAATTCTTTCACACAAAATTCCAAAATTTTGGACTTCTAGAATCTACTTGTTATTTCTCTTCCAATACTGTGCCATTGATTCTTGCATAAAATTCTGGAAGGCTGGCTCTTCATGACTTTCCTCTGTAACTGTAAGGACCAAAAAAATCAGATCTTTTTATACCCTCCCAGTGGATTTGAGCTGATGTCACCCATCACCAAAAACTACTTATTTCTTTTTTTTTTTTTTTTTTTTTGAGACTAGGTCTTGCTATTTTTGCTCGTGGAACCACAGGCTCTCATTGCCCGGGGTACCACAGACTCAAGCAATCCCCAGTCTCAGCTTCCCAGGTAGCTGGGATTACAGGCGCGCGCCACCACGCCCAGCTATTTTTTTGGACCTAGGTCTTACTACGGGCCCCAGGCGGAACTCTAACCGCGATCCCTAGCCCCAACCACTTCATAGGCTGAAGCTTACAGGCACGAGCCACCATGCCTGGCTCAAAAACTACTTATTTCTAAGTAACTAGATGTTCACTTCTTCTACCAAATAAATAATGCCTAGAAGTAACCTCCATTTCTTGTAGCCCAAAATATACAGCCTTTTATCAATAGTTGGGGAGAATACCTCCTTCACTAAAATACCCTCTCAAAGGTATGTTTAACCAAGAAATGAAAACATGTCCACACAAAAATGTTTATAGCAGCATTATCACAATTGCTAAAATCTGGAAACAACCCAAATATCAATTAGCTGGTGAATGAATAAATTATGATACACCCACATAATAGATTACTGAAGAAAATCCTACTGATGTATGCAACAACTTGGAGAATCACAAAAGAAAGAACACTCAGTGAGAAAAAGTCAAATGCAAAAAACTAATAACTCCAACTATGTGACATTCTGGAAAGAGCAAAATTATGGAACAGAAATCAGTGTTTGCCAGAAACTAGTGTGGGGAGGAGATAAATGAAAAAAGAACAGGAGGGAAGGAGTGAACTTTCAGGGTGAGAGAAATGTTCTGTGTCTTGATTTGCATGATAATTATAAAACTTAAAACTTACCAACTACACACTTCACAAAATTAGGTTTACTGTTTGTAAATGACACCCCAGTAAATCCGATGAAATGAGGCAATGTATGTTAAGGATCCAACACAGTGGAGTAAAGCAAGATTTGCTCTTGGTCATAGCTAAAAGAGTTGTTTCAAAAAGTAGATTACATAAAACTATTCCACATGGAATCCTTTTGGTTTCCAAAGCCATCTCAGTTTGGTTAGGTGTGCTATGGTCTCCTTATATTCTGAAAACAACAATGACAAGAGTCCTGGGTTCCTCAAATTGAATTAGGACCTAGAGAAAAGATGTAATAGACCTACTGTCATCAGCTCAAACTAGCCATTCAGCAGGAAGGTCAGGAACTCGATCTGGAACGCTGTCCTGGCATTATGTCCTTAGCCCTTCCCTCTCTCCTAGCACTGCTTAATTAAGAGCTCAACAAGCAGCAGCCCCTGAGGACAGTGTAAGGAAGAACAGCTAATCTAGTTTCAGGGGCCACCTCAGCCACTTCTCACCTCGATGGTCAATATCATCAGTGTCACTATCAGCTTCCTCATCCTCTTCATTCAAGGTTCCCCGAGTCAGGATCAAGTCAGAAGGGTCCAGCGCAGGAGATAAGCTGTCTACAGAGAAACACCTATCAGTAACATGTCCTGAAATGTGCTGCCTCATGGTGATTTTGAAGTAATAATGATTATAAATTGGCAAGATGAAAGCAGTTGTGATGAAATGCAAATTCTTCTACATGTACTGCTAGCACCACTCAACATTTCTACTGGAGTTCAGTTCACAAAGTGTTTTCATGATCATAATAACCCAAAAGGCTATTTTCAAGCTGCGGAAAATAATTCTCAAGTACCCTATCTTACTAGTAACATCATTCCTTTTTACCAGCACATGGCAGGGGTAGGGCTGTGATGGTTCCTGTGAAAGTTAAAGTGGATCCAGTGTACTGGTGGATCAAGGGTAAAAGTGTGGAGTGCTAAGGAAGCTTCCTGGTAGACATCAAGTTTAGAGACCAGAGGCTGAAAAATTACACAGAATAGGAGAGTCAGGGTATTACTCAAGAAATGGGGTAGGGAGAAAGATAGAAAATCAAATATACTATGAGGTAAAATTCTTTACTTAAGGAAAAGGAATAAGTTGAACCATTAGGAGGAAATTTAATCAATTCATAGGCAGAGGATTCAGCCTGCAAAGGTTGGTCTCCATCAGAACTTAAAAGCACACCAAGGATCCTAGAGTCATGGGACAACTCTCCTCAGGAGCCTAAGAAGGTAAGAGAGCTGAGCTGGGCATACAACAGAAGCCACATCAAGCTTCATAAGTGAGCTAAGTTAACATTAGTGTGCAAAAATAAATATACAAGAATACCTAGGGAAACAGTGAAAAAGGAAGCATTAGGGGTACTGCCCAAGCAAATTATTAAAACATGCTATAAGGACTCTACATAATTAAAACAGTGTAATACAAATACATAATAATTCAGAAGAATAAAATGGTAAGTCCATAAATATACCCAAGTACTTGAAACTTTATATACAATAAAGGTAGGAGCTCAAATCACTGGAACAAAGGTAGATTTTTCAATAAACAGTGCAGTATACCTATTTGTGAAGAGGTAACATTGACCTATGCCTCACACCATACCCAGAAGTAAATGCTAAATGGATCAGAGGCCCAAATGTAGAAAATGAAACCACACAACTGATACAATAAAACATGAGTGAATTCCTTAACATCAGTGCAGTTAAAGGATTTCTAAAATCCAGGTACAAGAAAAGATAAATAAATCAGATCACATCAAAATAAATAAGAACTTCTGCAAAGCAAAAATAATACCATGAACAAAGTCAAAGGAAAACTGACAAATAAGGAAAAAAATAGTGCCAACATGTATCTATATGTCATACCACATTTACTTTTTTTCTTTTACATACAAATAAACATTCCCTCCTTTTATTTTCTAACACAAAGAGACCCTCCAATACCTGTGGCAGCAGCAGGGTCCAAGGCCACAGAGCCCATATCTTTCCGAAGACGCTCCAGTTGCTCCTGCTGCTGCTGACTCTGTGCACTGGCCTGCACAGAGGGAAATATCATCATTCTTGGAGCAAATTAAACGGTGGACTTTAGCTGGAGATGACCAATTACACAAATACTAAGGCTACTTAAACACAGGGAGGCTAACAGAGGCCCAGATTAGCAGAAGTTCAGACTGGGAGGCTCTGCAGACTGAAGGCTTCAGAAGCTTCAGAGGGTAATAACCCTCAAGCAGACATGGCAAGAAGCAGCATTAATAAGGAGCTTGATGTGACCAATGCAGGCAGGACACCTGGTCATTTCAGGTAAGAGCGGTGCAACACCTCTGTTCCTAAATAAAATGCTACCACTAGCTTTCATAGCAACCTTGGAGTACAGATAAGGTTGGATGCAAGGAAGGTTTAGCCTCTGTTACAGGAAAAATCAGATTTTTTAAAAGTCCGATAAAGAGTAGAAAAATAGTAGCAACTCTGCATCCAGACAGCATACGTACTAATTTACAGATTTCAATTACCAAGTATGTAATAAAAGACACACGGAGAGTCAAAACAGATATGGGAGGAAGATTACTACACCATTTGAGCTTGTGTTTTCAGTGACCCTAAACTACACATCCTCCTTTCTTACCAGTGATTTCTTCAGTCGTTCATATTCAGGACGATATTCCCTGGAAAAAGAAACAGTTTCTGAATTCCTTGGTTTAATAATCTGTCCTGTCCCCTTCCTCTATCACTTCTCTTTCCCTAGAGCCCCCCCGACACTAAGCAAGGATCTGACTTGACTCAACACTGGATGCACTAAGACTTATCAAGATTCTCTCTGGATGGAGTGAAAAGCCAACAGCGCCTGTTCCCAGCCTAAAGCTACCAGAGACAGAGACTGGCGGTTGTCCGGAAAAATCAGCTCTAGAGCCATGACCAATGAGCTCATTTGTTTAGGTAAATATGTGAAATGCGCCAAGGCAGGTGGGCCTGCTGGGCTCAGGAAGCCCCATAAATAAATGCAGTTTGCCGTTTGTCTGGGCAATCATGAAAGAATACAGAAAAGGTTCTACCCTGAAGTTTTGAACACACATCTCTACCTTTGTCTGGTGAAACAAAATCAAAATAATGTGTCCAAAACCCAGAATGTGGTTGTTAGCAACTTGCTGGGAGTGAAGTCAAAGGTACATGCTTTTAGCAGTCAATTAACAGGCCCACAAGACCAAGGAGAGCATGTCAGCACCCAGCTCCCTTCTCCTCTAGGCAGAGTTCCAGGGATGACCGCAGACAGAGATGTAACCACTATCTATCACCTGCTTGTGTGTGTCAGCAAGTGTGCCAAGTGCTTTCAATTTCTCAATCCTCACAACAACTTTAGCAATAAATGCCATTATCCCTGAGCTACACATGATGAATACCTGCTAAGGTCATTCACTAAGGGGAGAAAACAGAAATGCCAACCAGGCACAGTGGTGCATGCCTGTAAGCTTCAGCCTATGAAGCGGCTGGGACTAGGGATCATGGTTCGAGCCCCACTCAGGGCAACACACACACAAAAAAAAGAAACTAAAAAAAAAAAAAAAAAAAGAAAGCAGAAATGCCTATCTCACCCATGCCTGTCTGACATGTTTATGTTCTCAATCATGGGTCAGTCAATATGGAAAATAGGATAAATCCAGACTGCTGTCTATGTTGGTAAATGAAGGTTTGTTTTTGTTTTGTCTTTTTGAGACTAGGTCTCACTATTTTTTCCCATGGAACCGCAGGCTCACGTTGCCCGGGGTACCATGGACTCAAGCAACCCCCCCGTCTCAGCTTCCCAGATAGCTGGGATCACAAGTATAATATTTTGGAACTAGGTCTTGCTATGTGCCCCTGGTGGGACTCGAACCACGATCCTGGCCCCGGCTGCGGCTTCCTAGGCTGCCACTTACAGGCATGTGCCACCATAGCCTTTTGGCTATTTTTTTGAGACTAGGTTTCACTATGTTGCCCACGGTAGTGTCGAACCCATGGACTCAAGTGATTCCTAGCATCAGCCTCCCGAGGCAGGGATTAAAGATGATGCGCCCGACTTGTATGGCCCAAATTTTAGGCCACAAAGTCTAAAATGTTTGTTATCTGACTTTTAACAAAGAGTCTGTCAGATTGCTGCTCTCAATCATCCAAGATTTTAATATGTCTATTTTTTTTCAGGTTACTGGGGACTTGCTACCCCTACAAGTAAATGGATCCAGCATATAACTTTATGGCAAACACAGTGCACAATTAAAACCCAAATGCTTTGCCTAGCAACACTGCTATCCTATGACTATGGTGGGTCACAAAGAATGTCATCAATAGTCTTACCTTTCATATTCTTCTGTAGCACTGGTGACCTGCATGAAGAATTCATCCAAGCCAGTGCCCAGAACAGCAGAGACACCCACCACCTGCCAAAAGCATAGTTAATATCAAAAGAAAATGATATAGTTTTAAATGGTGTACCTTTATTTTGTTCACAGGTCATAAAATCTTTTTTTTTTTAGACTAGGTCTTGCTATTTTTGCCCGTGGAACCGCAGGCTCTCGTTGCCAGGGGTACCACAGACTCAAGCAATCCCCAGACTCAGCTTCCTAGGTAGCTGGGATTACAGGCGCACACCACCACGCCCAGCTATTTTTTTTTGGAACTAGGTCTCGCTACGGGCCTCAGGCGGGACTCGAACCGCGATCCCTAGCCCCGGCCGCTTCATAGGCTGAAGCTTACAAGCACAAGCCACCGCGCCCAGCCCTAGGTCATAAAATCTTCATAGAAGATTTACTTTACAAAGTATCAAGAAAAATAAGTCAAGCTAAAACAAAAAATATGCAAACTCAAAGTTCATGCACATAAGTCTATGAAAAATAGTGAACTGACAAAGATAATAAGGACCAAAGAGGCAGGACTTTTAATCCATTCCCTATTAAATCAAACCACTGTTTTCTATAAAAATTAGTACCTTACTGTCTTTGTATGGGCCATTAACATACTCCCTGCCACCCACACCCACAAGTCTTATCCTTCCATAACATTAAAGCTTAGTCTCGCCGGGCACGGTGGCTCATGCCTGTAAGCTTCAGCCTATGAAGCAGCAGGGGCTAGGGATCGCGGTTCGAGTCCCGCCTGGGGCCCATAGCGAGACCTAGTTCCAAAAAAGTAGCTGGGCGTGGTGGTTGTGCGCCCTTAATCCCAGCTACCTGGGAAACTGAGGCTGGGGATTGCAACGAGAGCCTGCAGTTCCACAGGCAAAAATAGCGAGACCTAGTCTCAAAAAAAAAAAAAAAAAAAAAAAAAAGCTTACTCTCCAAAATCTCATTTCAAAAGGGATCTACCCACTCATCAAAATTAGGCCTCATGTCAGTTTTTCTCAAGGTACTTATCAGATCTTAAGTTTCAATTCTGTGGGTAGTTTTCTCTCCTAACTAGATCATATGTTCTCTGAGGATACAATCTCATCTTATTTACTTTTAAAACTCTAATTTTTAATAAGCAATGCTTTAAAAGTTACTTATTAGAAGGCCAGGCATGGTGGTGCATGCTTGTAAGCGGCAGCCTAGGATGCCACGGCGGGACCAGGGTTCGCAGTTCGAGTCCCACTTGGGGCAATGTAGTGAGACCTGGTTCCAAAAAAAATAGCTGGGCATGGTGGAGCACGCGTGTAATCCCAGCTACCTGGGAAGCTGAGGCTGGGGATTGCTTGAGTCTGTGTTACCATGGGCAACATGAGCCTGCAGTTTCACAGGCAAAAATAGCGAGACCCCGTCTCAAAAAAAAGAAAAAAAGAAGGTAGTGAACTTCGGAGTCAGGCACAGTGGCGCACACCTTTAATCCCAGCCTTGGGAGGCTGAGGCTAGGAATCATTTGAGTATGCGGGTTCAGGAATACCCTGGGCAACATAGCAAGACATAGTCTCTTAAAAAAAAAAAGAACTTCATTTCTAAAGCAGGTTCAAAGTGAGCCCTCAGGATGGAGAGGTTATCTGGAGAGGCTAAGTGTGACAAGAAAGAAATTTAGGCCGGGCATGGTGGCACATGCCTATAAGTGGCAGCCTAGGAAGCCACAGCCGGAGTTCAGGGATCATGGTTCAAGTCACGCCGGGGGCACGTGAGACCTAGTTCCAAAAAAAAATACAGAAATACAGCTGGGCATGGTGGCATGTGTCTGTCTGTAATCCTAGCTACTTGGGAAGCTGAGGCTGGGGATTGCTTGAGTCTGTGGTACCATGGATAACTTGAGTCTGCAGTTCCATAGGCAAAAATAGTGAGACCTAGCCTTAAAAAAAAAAAAAAAAAAAAATGAATGAAAGAAAGAAATTTACCCTGAGAGAGCTGTAAAACTCATCCAATACCAGGCTCATTGACCGAGTCAGGTTGCTGACGTAGGTAGTCTCTTGATTCAAAGCATCCTGAAAAGCCTCAAAATCCTGCATCCACTCCACTGCAAAGCTGTGGTCAATGATGTCAGTCTGTACCAGAGAGATATCAACTGTTAGCAACCAGAGATGAGGTTAGACATTAGAAATGATCAAAAAAATTTTTTTCTTAGTTAAGTAGTAACAGCAAAGAGCAATCATTTATGTATTTTCTTCCTCTGCTTCCCCCATTTCCTCTTCGACAGTAACAAGTCACAGAGACAAGACAACTGTGCATGGTAAATAAAGATGAATATTCTCCTAGTTTACTTGGACCCATAAGTATTCACTGCCAATTGACTGTGCTCACAGTGGGATACCAGCACAGCCCAGGCCCTGGAGTCTAGCAAACTCTTGCATCCTGGCCATCAACCAACAAGGAAGTGTTATATGTTGTCTGTCATAAATGCTACTTCCAATAGACCATAGTCTCTCTTCCCTGCAAAGGTCCTTATTTTGAGGAACATAAACATTTCAGGTCAAGGGCTACTCCACTTAGCTTCAAACAACTCTGGATGAATCGAGGATGAACAGTCAATTTAACTGACTCTTCTTCCTGGAAGTGCTCATGACTCTGTTTCAGTTATAACTGAATCTGTTCTCCAGCACTTGAAACAATCCTTCTTACCTACCCAAATCTTCTGATAACACAGATTACATTTAGAGTCTATATTTAGTCTTCTGATAATATTCTGATGAAATATTTTTCACTGAATCACAACACAACAGTGAATCATTATATACACTGAATCATAACAGGAAGGACCCACTTACTTTATTCATGACCACAATGAAAGGCAGCTTGGTTTTGTACAAGATGCTAAAAAAATCAAACATTAAGACATTATTAGTAAAAGCACTGAGGTTCCCTGGTAATGGCTTTTCACCCTCTGTTTTGCAACCATCCCAATCCGGGTAGGCTCATCAACAGTTCAAACAACTAAAGAATGTCAGAACCCTCAGTGGATTTTACAGCTTTAATGCTCTCTCAAGGAACCAGGTACACAACAAGCACACCAAGCAGGGAGACTGGGCAAGGGCATGCTAGGAGACAGATGAGCTCCCATTCCCCCAGAAATCTTGACACTCTTTCTCCTGGCTCTCTCTTCCTGGCACTCACTCTCTGGCCTTCTCTCCTTTTGGTGTTATTGCCGTGCTCTCTTTCCCCAGCTCTCCTGCCTGGTGTCGATGCCCCCTTATCTTCTCGTACCAGGCCCAAGTGAACCCACTCACATATGTGCACACCCACTGGGCCCAGGTATGCAGTGTTAGGAAAGGCACAACACCACAGGTGCTGGTGATAGAAGCTAATGGCAGAAAAAGCCTGACCAACTCATTTACCCTAAACCCTCCAAATCAAATCCTCTCAGCTTAAAATGGGCTTCCTTGTTCCTAGGTCTAAGACCAACCACCCTAGTAAGGCTTCCTCTCCTTCCTCTCCTAATGGCACCACACTTGGAACAAACCTGCACACTTTCAAACTGTGGGTCCACCTTTATTTAATCTCCTCATGTTATAATTATACTTTGCCTATCATAAAAGAACATTTAGACCAGGGGGAAGGATTCTATTTAGGTTTGAATTTCATTCAATTGGAAACACCTACAAAAAGTTCCTAATCCTATACCACCTGTTTCTGTGACAAGCAAATGAGGAAGATGAGAAGCTGCTGATATAGAATGACAACAGCACACATGACTTGTCCTCCCATCCTTCCGCAATGCACAGACACTAAACTGAATGGCAAATCTGAAAGAGTACAACTCTAGGGAAAAGTTCTCAGGGTCAAAAATAAAGAGGAAGTCTCGTACCTTCATGTAATTCCCACCAACAATCAATTACCTGCAGGCATAGAGCATATTGGACATGAAGGTCACTGGGTTGGTACTTCTTGATGTGTCCATTACATAAATCACAACTGTTGGGAATGAAGATGCCTAAAACCACAAAATAATCAAAGTTTTACTTAAAGGGTTCAGGACCTGTCCCCAAACATTTTTCCTAGCTTCCATAGCAAGGGTGAACCACTTTAGGTTCACAGATGTATAACTTAGGTAACTCCCTCTCACTTAAGGTCCCAGGCAATAAAAGGTATTTTTCAGTCTAGCGCTCTAGTTATTCTCTGTAACAAGCCCTAGAATGCTCACCAGGGCCTCAGTGATGATTGTCCCAGAAGCTGACCAGGTGAATACCTCGATCTGTCCAGGTGTGTCAATCAAGACATATCTACGTCAAAAAGACATGAAAGAAGTATTACACTCATGCAATGCTGAACGCTTTTCCATCTCACAAAACACTAAGCATCTGCTTCTCCAATAATCTCATCACAATGCCAAGTCTGACCTCCCTCCTGTCATCCTTAAAATGCATACCATATACCCAGGCTTTGTTCATTAGCCAATATTCAAGTTAATAAGGAGGAGCAGCAGTTCATAAATTGCTGCAAATGACCCCAAAAGAAACTATGACAGTCTCAGAAACACACTGCATTAAAAATCAGATAAAATCAGAAAGCAAAACCATTTAGTTGCTAAGGGGGAATGTAGGAGGACAGGGAGGGGAGTGTTGACTAATGCATAAGGTTTCCTCTTGAGGTGATGAAATAATATAAAATTGATTGTGGTGATGGATGCACAATTTGTGAATATACTAAAGGCCACTATTTATTGTACACTATAAATAGCTGGAGTGGGGCCGGGCATGGTGGCTCGTGCCTGTAAGCTTCAGCCTATGAAGCAGCCGGAGCTAGGGATCACAGTTTGAGTCCCATCTGGGGTCGGTAGCAAGACCTAGTTCCAAAAAAAATAGCTGGGCGTGGTGGCGCGCGCCTGTAAACCCAGCTTCCTGGGAAGCTGAGGCTGGGGATTGGTTGAGTCTGTGGTACCCCGGGCAACGAGAGCCTGCGGTTCCATGGGCAAAAATAGCAAGACCTAATCTCAAAAATAAATAAATAAATAAATAAATAAATAAATAAATAAATAAATAAATAAATAAATAAATAAATAAATAAATACACCTTATTCATCCTTCTATCTGTATTCATATGTCTCAAATATGTAGAATAAGAGTCACTAATGTGACAATTATTTCTAATGAGAAGCAGAGTGATAATTTCATCTTTTAAGTACTTGGCATCACTTGAGTGCTTCAAAATGAGCATATAGTCAAAATAATAAATAATTACAATTCTCTTTAAAAAGAAAAAACTTGTCTAATGTAACCACAGTTAATCTTGGATAGTAAGAACATATTATGAACAGATGTATTTTATATTTTGATACTTTTAAAATTAGAAAATCATTATTCTCCTAACTCATTTATATTACATCCATTTAAAGGATTAGAAAGGTGGTCGGGCACGGTGGCTCATGCCTGTAAGCTTCAGCCTATGAAGCGACAGGGGTTAGGGATCGCGGTTCAAGTCCCGCTTGGGACCTGTAGCGAGCCTAGTTCCAAAAAAATAGCTGGGTGTGGTGGCATGGGCCTGTAATCCCAGCTACCTGGGAAGCTGAGGCTGGGGATTGCTTGAGTCTGTAGTAACCCGGGCAATGAGAGCCTGCAGTTCCACAGGCAAAAATAGCAAGACCTAGTCTCAAAAAAATAAATAAATAAAGGATTAGAAAGGTAATGCATGTCAAAAGGCAATTTTAGTGTCAATAAGCATGGGGTCCCAAGAGAAGGCAAGCAATCAAATTTGAACATAATCTCAAAATATCTCCAAAGAAGTATGTACATGTACCAAAGTGAATGAAAGTGGATTGCCAGAAAATGTAACTCTACACCATACAGCAGTGTAATCATTAAAATCTTAATGCTTTTCTTAACTTTTTTCATTACTAATGGTTTCATCATAATCTATATCAGAACTAATGGCAGCCCAAAATCCTTCAAAAGTCTACAAACACTCAAGATTATCAGATGGGCACTAAACTGAAATCACTTACTTGGACATGTTCTGGGCCTTCTCAATAAATTTCATCACCTAACAGAAAAAGATGTCAATTACAACAGAATGTAATTGTAATTTCAACACAAAATCACAGGGTTCTCTCCATGGGGGCAGCCTCACAGGTTCAATCTTAGGACACTAATAAACCCACTAACCCAAAACACAGTCACATCAGTAGTACTGCAACAATATGAGCAAGGTGCAAGGACCTGAGAAGTCAAAGACTAGATCTGTCAGTGTGAGGTCGTTTCTCTGGCAAATGACTTGATAAAAAGTGACTAGCGTATTTCATGGGGTGATATCAAGATTAAAAATGAATGATTACGAAACAATGTTATAGAGGATGAGAGAAAAATATAATTGATAGCAGCCATTTGTCATAAGTAAAAGGGCCCTTTATCTTTCCATTCCACTCCTGCCAGCCCTTCCCACAACCTGTCCTCTATCCCCACCTGCAGTTTAATACTGCATGCCTGGATTTTTGTTTTACTGACTGTCACAGATATTAAATATAAACTGCCTCATGATGTTGCTCATCCCCTCTCATAACCTATTTCTCTACCAAAATGCCTATTTATTTTTATGTTTACATTCAGGTTTATTGCTCTTCTTTCCCAACATGGTCTATTTAAGGCATTTAAGAGTCACTGGTTTATATAACCATACTTATATAAGTACATACCTGATCAAATCTGGTAGCAAAGAGGTTGAGTGAGGTCACTATACCACCATTAGGCCCAAGGCCATATCTAGACACTAAGTTTAGGGTTTACATTGCTTACAGATCAAATTAGATAATGAAGTTCATACCAAGCATATCACTCACACAAACAGTATTAAACACTATGCTTTGTTATAAAAACTGGCAAGCTAATTCTTGACTAGTATGAACCACCACTCATAGGTAAGCATTCATGACCCAGGTCTTCCTTATCCATGTATCTTTTTAGGGATGGTCAGGTAAAATGAAGAAACTATTATAGAGTGACCAAACTACAATAGATACATGCATTAAGCAGTGACAGTCTACTGGCATTAAACACTAAGATCATCTATATATGGGGCCATGGGGGGAAAAATGACCTATATTTCTTGTCAGAGCATCACTAATCAATTAACCTGGTGATTATAATTAGTCTTCCTACCTAGACTTACCTTCAGGCAAAGGACACATTCACAAACCTGACTCATTTCTGAGTTTCCCAGTCTGAAGCTATGATGACCAATAGATGTATCCTCCAAGGCAATACTACCTTGGGCACCCAGATAGGCCTCTTATTCCCTGTGCTCTTGTTGTAACAGCCTATAGTTCTAGGTAGATGAAATAATATTTCTAACCACTTATAATACCTCCCCACATACTTATCTATCTTACTAATAAAATTATTTTAAAATTAAATGCTTTTGAAGGCTGAGCACGGTGGTGTGTGCCTGTAAGTGGCAGTCTAGGAAGCCACAGTGGGGACCAGGGATCACAGTTCAAGTCACACTCGGGGCAACATAGTGAGACCTAGTTCCAAAAAAATAGCTGGGCATGGTGACGTGAGCCTGTGACCCCAGCTTCCTGGGAAGCTGAGGCTGGGGATTGCTTGAGTCTGTGATACCCCAGGTAACCTGAGCCTGCAGTTCCACAGCAAAAAAAAGCGAGACCTAGTCTCAAAAAAAAAAAAAAAAAATTAAACGCTTTTGGTTACATATGTCACAAGAAAATGGAAAAACACTCAAAGCCACAAAACAACAAAATAACTAGCTAGGATAACTGCAAGTTAGATGTGAGACTGCTAACTAGCAGTTAACTGCAGAGTAGATGTGAAAAAGGATACTGTTTCATGACTTCTTTATACTTCACAGTGTCACGAATATCTGTAGGGAAGAAAGAATTAACTGGAATTTAACACATAAAATACAATGCACTTGATTGCCTCTTGTAATCAGCTCCTGTAACATTCTATGTTAAATAAGTCTCTCAAGTCATCTCTGCTTCCTCAGAGAAAAATATTCCTTAGCAATGACTAGTTGCAGAGAAAAAGTTTTTATTTCTTACTAATTACCTGGTAACAAAGGTAATGCAGACATGTGTTTTTCAAAAGGAATTAATCTGTCCAAAAATATCTAACTAAAACTATCTACCCGTAGACCAACCTCATCAACTACTAGAATTCTATTTAAGTAAAATGAACAACTCCTAACTACCCTCCAACTCTGCTTCTTAATACAAGATTTACCTCTATTTACCTCTGTTAGTATGTCTGGGGTACAAGAAGTTTAACAGGATCAAGAGACAAGTAAGGAGAGGACTAGAACACAGTGAAAGCCTAGAAATCAGGAAGCCTAGATCTTATAATCATGATGCTAGATCACATCCATTCTTAACCTATTTTATAGTCGCAGACTCCTCTTAAAAAGTCTGATATATGAGCACCTCTCCCTAAAACAAGGAACACGCACACACACACCCACACATACACACACACACACAGAGAGAGAGAGAGAGAGAGAGTGTGTGTGTTTTATAACCTCAGGAGTGGAAGGTAGGTTCCCACATATAAGTACAGGAACAAGGACACAAGATCTCTTATATACTAAGTAAACTGAGAAAAGAAAGTAAAAAAGGGTTTATGTATCAGTCTGTTTATGGCCTAAGAATGACAAGGTTGACTTTCCTTTTTCTTTTCTTTTTTTTTTTTTTTTTTGAGACTAGGTCTTGCTATTTTTGCCTATGGAACCACAGGTTCACGTTGCTTGGGATACCATGGACTCAAGCAACCCCCCCAGCCTCAGCTTCCCAAGTAGCTGGGATTACAGGAGCGTGCCACCACGCCCAGCTATTTTTTTTGGAACTAGATCTCACTATGTGACCCCAGTGGAACTAGAACCGCGAACCCTGGCCCTGGTCATGGCTTCCTAGGCTGCCACTTTCAGGCATGCACCACCATGCCCAACCAGGATTGACTTTCTATCATTTCATTTTCCCAAATAACAACAGCTGGACACCCTAGGGTCAGAAAAGAGGAGAGCTAAAGGTGGATAAGGAAACAAAGACATTTAGGAAAGGGGATGTAAATAAGGAAGAAGCCTATCTAGCAATCCAAGCCAAAAAAGCAGGTAGTTTAGAAAAAAACAAAAACTAAAGGCATTCAAGACTGGCAGATTGGAGGCTTTCCATCTTCTGAGACATTTCACACAGTTCCGGACAGTTCACTCACCAATATTGGCAGGAAAGGGAACTTCATGCACTGCTGGGTCCAGGTTGATCACATAAGGTGGAGAACCTTGGTTATGCAGATGTCCTGTAAGCCTCTGCAGAGATATGGTGGAAAGGATGGAGACAAAAGCATGGAAAGGAGAGAACTTCCATTTATTTACCGACATACCTGAATACTCTGACCCGCACATTTCCCTTACCTGAAATATTCGTGCCCAGTGTTCACCTCTAACATTCAACGCTCAGCCGAAATGCTACCTTTCTTTATCATGTATTTAACAGAGCCTCCCATATCCTTGATCATCTTACATGTGGGGATTTCTATTATTCTCGCAAAAATATCAGCTTCATTTAAGCGAGATTCGCTCGCAGATTCGCAGTATCCTCGGTGCTTGAAACACAGCCGCGCAGTAAAACATTTCTTAGCAGTCTATACTGAAAGCCTGTGTTCTAGTACGATATGCATGGCCAGTTACTTGGAAGCCTTTGCCTCCGAGAAGTGAGCAATCTTATAGGTCAGAAAACTCCAATACAAAATAATAAGTTGCACTGAGGATGCGCGGCAAAGAGCCTTCATTAATCCAAGCTAGGGTCCGAGAGTATTTCTCGGAAGAAGGAACTCGAGTTAGTAGCAAGTTCGAGAAAACCACGCGCCGTTTTCCTAGAACGCCCCAGAAAGCCCTTCCTCGCCTTCTCCCTGGTCTTCCACCCACCGCAGACGATCTCGCGCGCGCCCCTACAATGCCAGTGCCTTGTACGTCACCTGCACAAAAGTGGTTTTCCCAGATCCCGCCATCCCCAACACCAACAGACACACGGGGGGCCGAGGACCCCCAGAAGCCTGCGGCTCCGGAGCAGCTACGGGAGCCGCCATCTTGCCCCTAGCTCCGCCCACCGTCTCTACCATAGAGACGCCAGGAAGCTAGAGCGTCCTCCCGCTTTTCCGGGTTGCCGAGGCGCTCGAACCGACCAACTGAAAGGGAAGGGTGTAGGGGTGGGGCGGTGCGGCCGCTGGAGCATCTTCTCGTCTGAACCCAACTCGGGGACTATGACTGTAACAGGAAACTGGGGACACTGGAAGGACCTCGGGAGCGGGGTGGAGACAGAGGGGCTGACCATTATAGGGTTGAAGCTGCGAGGGGCGAAGCCATGGTTCCCAGGAGGGCGAGCCGAGCGGGGATCCCGAGGGTGGAACTCCTACAATACGAAAATGAGAAGAGTGCATTCCACTTTGGACCCGGAAAAAGCGGGGAGCCGAGCCAACGCCGAACTCACTGCTCGGGCTTCTTCGGCACCCCAGAAGGTGGCGCCGCTCCGGGCGTGGTGCCACTCCCCGGGTTGCTGGGCAACGCCAAGACCCGTTGAGCCAAGAAGCGAGAAAATGCGAAAACTGGCCGCGCGGAGACGCCCTTCCCGCAAGTCGCAGACCCCAGACTCTAAAGCTCACTCTTTGGCAGTCACCTTAAGTAAACTACGCCTTGATCTTGGCGACGACCACTTGGAATCCGCGAGCAAGTAGGTACTGAGGGGTGCTTCCCTGCACGGAAGCTTCCTTGGCAACCGCAAAGGTGGTGAAAAGCCGAGACGTTTATTCCTACTCCCGAACGCCTGGTTTGTTCCTGTGGTCACTTTGTAGCTGTAGTGTTAGGTGTCAGTGAGTGTTAAGAAAGACTTAAGCTTACTTTAGATTTAGAGGCTCTCAGACTCGCCACGGTGTGACTTGGGACCAAGTCACTTCAGTTCTCCTTTTTAAAATCGAGATACTTAGAAAGGTTCCATAGTATTTGTAAATTCTAAACTACACTCTTCAGTTTTTCCCCTGTAACTCCTGTCAAGAACATGTAGGTGCTCAAAAATATTTTTTGTGTGAATTACAGTACAATTGTGAATTTTATTATTTCCCAATTTTTTTACTTTTCACTTGTTCTTTCTTCAGGTTTAATGAGGACTTAAATAGTACCCCTACACCGTCCCTTATTTTAATAAATGATGTTTTCAAGTCAGAGGCTCTAACAAAGGCAGAAGTGAAATTTAAAAATTCGACAATGGTAGAAATGATGAAGCTGCACAAGCAAATAAAACAGTCTCAGGTTCAGCGAGAACCGTTGATGGAAGAAAGCAGGCAGCTACACACTGAAAAGTTAAATGTCCAGGCTGAAAATAAACTATTTCTGGAATACCTGATCAACAAAACTGAGGAGCATAGAAGGCAAGCTGAAATTCTGTGGAACAACTATTTACAAATATCTAGGGATGTTGAACAGAAAAAAGAAGAATCAGTCTCCAGATACGCCAAAAAAAAAGCAGAGCTTAAAATGGAGCTCCTGCAGAGTGAAAAGGTTCAATTTAATTTGAAGCAGCAGTTACAAACAATGAGAGGCATTTTGACGTTAAAGGAGAAACAGGAGAGACAAATACAGACATTGCAGGAGGAGAAAAGGAAAACCCATGCTGAAACAGATAAGAAAATACAGGAAAGTCTCCTGTCGCTCCTCCAGGAAAAAGCAACACTAGAAAAACAACTGAGTGAGCCAGACATGAGGCAGTTTGGAAAGAGAAAAAGAAAACTGAACAGTTTCCAAGCCATGGAATCAGCAGCAAAGCAACACAGTTCTGCTTTCAACTGTGGCATTTACAGAGAGAATATGCAGTTACAGAAGGAACTACTGCAGCTGGTGGAGCAATGCCAAAAGTTGGAGGATACTCAAATCAAGTTAAACACTAAGAAGCAGCAACTGCAGCAGGAACAGTGGTATGTGGAATCTATAAAACGGGGAAGGCAACGACTGCAAAGATTGCATAACTGGTGCCCTAAAGGCCAGGGTGCTCCAGAAACCACAGTGAACCCTCCCTTAGGCACCAAGTCAAGGATTAATCCAAAGTAATTCCTAAAATAACACCAAGTAAGAACTGGAACAAGTATTCTTAGGTGCTCCATAAAACTCAATTAGAAGACTTTTGATCTCGTTACTGTAGTAACCCATCCATCTGTGTAGGATTTGCTATTTTTCCCCAGCAATACTGCTAGATATTTGTGTGGTGGGTCCCCTTAATTAAGTTTATCAGTAGTCTTTGTTAATAAAACAGGACATTCCACAAACTTTCAGATAACCAACTATTTGCCTAATACCCATACATTTTAAACTAGCTCAAGAAAACCACTTTGAAGGGACAGGGAAACAGTTGTGTGATTTCATCTAGCTGAGGTAGATTTCTTTACAGAGAAAGCACCTGTAAGGACAGCATTTCAGATTGCTTTAGGAAGTATTTTTTCCACTAAAGCAACTAGCGTCAGTTTATCATTGCTTTTGGTGACCTCGTCACACAGAGATTCTGAGCACCTTTTAAATGTTGTGCTTGTGACGTTTCCAGTTTCTTCATGAGTGCCACAGTACTCTCAAAGTTCAGTAAGCACTGGACAGAACCACCTTTCAGCCCCTACAAGTGTAACTTTGAGTAAATTGAGAGGAAAGGAAGGTAGATGTATATTAAGTGTAGACGTATATTAAGTGAATGTTTGAAATGTTTTTTGTGAAGAGACATCTCTAGCATTGAGAAGACTGAATGCCTCTGCTTATTTCCAGAAAAATATATTAAAAGAAAGTTTTAAAATATTTGGACAACCTTTTAAAGAGTTGTGCTATTTATTTTTGTAGTAACATCTAAGTTCTAAGGTAAAGTGTACTTAAGTAGAGTACTTCCTGAGAGAGATCATTTATTACATTTTCTAAAGACACCTTTTGTAGTTAGTATGTCATAGTTATACCTGTTTAATAAAACTGGGAATAGTATTTTAAATTAGTATAGCCTTTTAGGGCAAGGCTTTTTTTGGGGAGATTTGCATTTATGACATATTGATGGTTACACTCTTGATTTAAATGCTAAATCCTAATACAGGATTTTAACCCCTGTTTTTAATATTGGTGCTGAATGGGAAAATATGATCAACTTTGTTTTCCAGATTGTCAGTGATGAAATTCAAAAAATTTCTCATAAATTTTCAATTTTACTCATGTTTAAATTGTATTCCTTCAACAAAATGATTTTAAAAAAACTTGACATCTCAAAAAAATTGTATTCCTTTAAAAGTGAATTTAAAAAAGTATTCTCCCTCGGGGTGCCTTTAACTTATAGCTTTGACAATTTTTTTGTTATTAAAACAAGTTTTTTGGTATTAAAAATTTGAGATTATATTTGTTCCAGTGTATTTTCTACTTCATTCCTTTTTCATTTTCTTAGTACCATTTTTGCATGCTTTATTCATACTAACATGTATATAATAAAGTTTTGATGCAGAAAATAGAAATTTAGGTAGCATGGAGGTGCCTTAACCTAATACTTCAATTTATGAGCTTGGAAACACAGACAACTTGAAAAACATGGTATCCTAGCCAGATTTGAAGCCCTGGTCTCTGTGATACAAAAACCTCCAGAAAATTAGATATTTAGGCTGATAAGGAGTCAAACAGGAGGAATGTAGAATCTTGTTATTCTGCTAATTCCTCTCTTGCCTTTGCTGTGCTGATTACCTTAGTCAGGAGTAACTAAATTCCAACTTAGTTTATTTTTAATTCCTATTATTCCAGATAGTGGATCTGAATTACTGCTTAGGGCTCTCTTCAGAGTGAGGCCTCTGGGAGTAGAATACCTTAGAGGATGAATAATCTAGTAAATGTTCGTTGAAATCCATACATGCAAAGTCAGCAGTAACTTGGCTAACTTATTTCAGTCTGCTTTTTGTCTGCTTTGCTATGTATGAACTTAAACTGGGTGATGTTACAGAAAGTGCGTTTAGATGGAAAAGATTTCTGAGACTGAGGTCAAGATCTGAATTATAAAATGAAGCCTACAGTGCAAAAACTGGGAAAGAAAATCTTCAGGCAGAAAGAATTGAATCAAAGGGTCTGAGATGGGAATGAGCTTAGTAGATTCAACAGAAAAAATTGCTGCTAAAGAGCAGTTGGAGAATAGTCAGAAAATATGGGTTGAACAGAAGACTGAAAAGGTCAGCATCTTTTTTCCTAAGTGCATTGGAAAACCATTTGGCTTTTAGCAATAAGGTCTGGCTTACAATTTTAAAACTCACCACTGTTACATGAAGTGTGTCAGTGCCAATAAAAAGGAAAAGACCTATTAGGAAGCTACTTCGGTCAGACAAGCAGTGATGGTTTAGACTGGGAAGCTGGTAGAAATAAAGAAATGAACAGAAGACTTGAGGGAGAACAGATTTAAGTTGTGGGGTGGGGGAAATCAAAGGTTAAGATGGATAAATAAAATTTCTAAAATGTTTCCTTTGAAAGTGAGAAGAATGTATTTGTGTGACTTAATTTTTAAGTCCAGGTATACAAAAAAGGTATATTCCAAAAAAGGTATACTCCAGGTATACAAAAAAATATAGAAAACAATATATACCAAACTGTCTTTATAACGTAAAAATTCCCTCAGTTCCTCTGGATCCCAGCAGCACTATCCTAACTTTGCTGTTTATCATTCCTGTGTATGTATTCATGATATTTATATATGTGTTTATATATAGCCATGACAACCATAGAGCATTGTTTTTCCTTAACTTTGAATAGTATGCTTAATGTATTATATAACTCATTTTCCCATTTGAGATGTATTCATAAATCATGCCTTGGTAAATTTTATAGCTGTATAGTATTACACTTTATCACAATATGTTCATTCTCCTATTAATAATTAGGTTATGTATTAGAGTATGCTAACAAAGCGACCTAGGAATGTATGTCTCAAATTTGTCAGTTAAGTCTCAGATGTTTCTGGTTGGCACATAGTCCTTCACGGGGATGATTCAGACAGTCAAGTAGCTTCCATTTTGTATTCTACCATCCCCTAATGCCTCATCTGAATCTAGCTTGAAGGGACAAAAGAGCCCACTTACTCTCAAAAGTCCTTTCCTGGAAGTAACACACATCATATCAACTCACATTCCACTAAGAAAAGATAGCTACCCCCTTCACTGTAGGGAATGGGTGGGTGTAATAGTTTTTGCATTTTTATGTATTATTTGTCCTACAATCCTGTTACCACTAGGTGAGAGATTCTGGTGGACTGCTAGTAATTTTTGCTACAAGTTGTTCTTAGTATCTACTTAAACTGTAGTATAATCATTCTTATTTATGTCTCCTGGTATATCTAGGTAAAGAGGTTCTCTGTAGATACCTAGGAGCAATATTGCTGAGCCTTACAGCATATCTTCAACTTTACTCAATAACACTAAATCTGGACCGGGCACGGTGGCTCGTGCCTGTAAGCTTCAGCCTATGAAGCGGCTGGGGCCAGGGATCACGGTTCGAGTTCCACCTGGGGCCCGTAGCAAGACCTCGTTCCAAAAAAATAGCTGAGCATGGTGGCGCGCACCTGTCATCCCAGCTACCTGGGAAGCTGAGGCTGGGGATTGCTTGAGTCCGTGGTACCCTGGGCAATGAGAGCCTGGGGTTCCACGGGCAAAAATAGCGAGACCTAGTCTCAAAAAAAGAAAAAAACAAACAAAAAAAAATAACACTAAATCCTTTTCAAAGTGGTAACAACTTACATTCCAAAATGTACATCAGAGCTCTCTGAATTAGCTTTTCCTGGTATGGTCGAACTGCTGCTTTTCTATTTTTTTTTTTTTAACTTAAAAACTCAACAGGCAGTGGCACTTGCTTGTAATCCCAGCTACCCAGGAGGCTGAGGCTAGGAATCACTTGAGTCCGGAGGTTCAAGACTACCCTGGGCAACATAGCAAGACCTAGTCTCAAAATAGCCAGGCGCATGGCACACACCTGTAAATCCCAGCTACCTGGGAGGCTGAGGCTAAGAATCACAGGGTTTGAGATAACCCCAGCAACACAGTGAGAACTAGTCTCAAAAAAAAAAAAAATCCAATAGAATGACACTGAGTCCTGTGGATCCGTGGTCTCAGGAAGAAAAAAAAGACTATGTGTGCCTGCAAGAACCCTGGATGAGAGAAGGCAAGTTTCCCATGCTAATTCACTTAAATTTCAAATCAGTCACTTTATTTATATATTTTTTGGAGACTAGGTCTTAATATTTTTGCCCATGGAACTGCAGGTTCTCGTTGCCCGGGATACCACGGACTCATGTAATCCCCAGCCTCAGCTTCCCAGGTAGCTGGGGTTACAGGGGCGCGCCACCATGCCCAAGCTATGTTTTTGGAACTAGGTCTCACTACGGGTCCAGGCGAGACTCGAACCGCGATCCCTAGCCCCGGCCGCTTCATAGACTGAAGCTTATAGGCATGAGCCACCATGCCCGGCCTTTTCAAATCAGTCACTTTAATCAGCATATTTTTAGGAGCTTAAGAAGTACTGAGACAACTGTGTTCAGCACTTATTTCACTCATTTCCACCTGTAGGTCTCTTCTCTCAGCCCTCCCCTGCCAATACATTGTATCCACGAGGAGTCAAACAGCAGGCCAGAGTCAATGAACAACTAAAAACATCATTCTAAATGAGAGCCATTTATTTGTCATTGCCAAACATTCTCAAGTCTTACTCACCAGAAATTAACATAGTTTCTTCATTTCTCTTCCCTGACAATCCTCATCTACTGAAAGGGCTTTAAGGGTGAAACTGCCAATGAAATGCAGAATGGATATACTACATCCTTCACTTGTTTCAAAAATACCTATTCTGGCAGTATTAAGTCAGGTTTCAATGCTCCCATGTTTGAAAGTGGTCTTCACAAAAGCCCACCTTTTAAAGCTATATGGAGGAGTGCAGAGAAGAGAGTTAAAGAGTAGTAACAGTCATTCGAATTTGAAAGGTAGTACTTGTCCATAATCTGGGCTAAGGGCCCCTTGCTTTTTATGTGGCATATGCCACGGAAATTTGCAGAAATATATAAGACCAATATTAATGAAAAAGGGGACGAGAATTCAAAAACACAACAACAGAGCTGCTCTAACCAAGGCTCCAGAGGAAGCCAGCTTCAAAGAGAAGTAGCCCATTAGACATTACCAGGCAGGCATGAGGTACAGAAAAAAGAATTTTTCTTTCCAACTCCAGATAAACATCTACATCTGGTGCCAGTCTCGGGGTATAAAGAGGATAGAATTCCACATATAAAAGGGCATAGAGGACAATATTCTCTGAAAATTCAGACAGGGGTTGGCTAAAGGGAGGGATAGGATTTAGTGGGGTGCAGACTAACAAGAGAGGTCAAGTCCAGGGGAGAAGGAATGTGCACCTTGGCTACCCATCTCAATGGCACTACCAGAAACACTAGGGTACTGGGTCAAAACATCAGAGCCAATATATTTCTCAATCCTTAAAATCGCAGGAACAAAACAAGCTACAAGAGGGCACTGACCATAGCAACACATGGAGCCCCAAGCCTCAGGAAAGCAGAGGCGGTATTTATTGCTTTTTCTCCTTTTTAATGTTTGGGACACATTCTTTCTAAAGGTGTTTTTCATACCTACTGGTCTAGTCATTGCTACCTGGGACAAAGCATCTCCCAGTAAAACCAATGTAGGGAGATTCTAGCTTTTGTAACCTAAGTTCATTTTATTTCAAACCTAAACCATATTGAGAGAACAAAGTCTCCACAAAGTTTATTCCCCAAAGAGACAGAGTAACCTTATTACATGATCGACAAGTTCTAGCTTGTAGGCTTATTATATCACAAATACAAAATGGTGAATCAATCTTGGTTTTAAGAAATTAGTTTGGAATTATTTTACAATCTAGATGGAGTGACTACTACGTCGATGGAACTTCCAAGAACATTCTACACCCCAGGAAGGAAAGGACGGCCAAACAAGATTTTTAGTCTTACACAGGGCAAAAGGAGCCTATAGTTGACCTTAAGAGGTCAACTTAAGAGGGAACTCTTTGGGCACAGTAAGAGGAAAAACAAGAGGATTTCAATGAGGAATATCAGAAAAAACTACCCAAGGAGGGGTTGGGAGGAGGAAGAGAGAAGGGGGAGGTGACAGTGAATAGGAGGGAAAACAGTGAAATTTACACAGGAGGAAGGAGCTGAGAAGGTCACAGTCTACACAGATAGCTGCAAGAGTAAAGTTTTCTTCACTCAGCCCCCATGACCCAGTCCTCCCAGCACAGGTGCCTGTGACAATAGCATCACATCCACTCTCCTAGGAGCACTTTCATACTGACTGTCTATTTCCTTCCTCGTTTATGATTAGTCTTTGAGGGCTTTACTTTCGGGAACTGTGCTGGCACTGGCTCCTGTTCTGATTCCTTACAGGAGGTTGACACTAGCAGGTCCTCATTACTCCTCCTCTGATCCTTGCCTACTCTAAGACTCAGCTCTGCCTCGGGAAGCTCAATGGCAGGCTGCTGCCGCCTTCTCAGAGACCTTCTGCTCCTGTGCTGCTGTCTCCGCTTTTCTTCTTCTTGCTGCCGCTGCTTTATCTTCATCAGCTTTTCAAAGCTTTTGGTGGTTGTTGGGTTAACAACAAACCAGTCCTACAGAGGCAAAAAGAAACATCATCTAGTCAAACAGTGGAGACTGCAAAGGCGGTTTTGGGATGAATTTTAAAGAGCAGGAGAAGGCCAGGGAAGAACATGGTAGGGAGAAAAGTTATGCAACCATCGCTTAGAACATGGTTTTAAATTGGAGAAATTCATTACAGAGTAGTACTGCAGCCAGACCACCTAGGCACACCCCTCGGCTGTTTTCCCACAGTCATGACCCTACAAAAATAACCTCTCTGAGCTTCAGTTTAAAAATCCAAGGAGTGGAATCAGGGAATCCAACTATAAAGTATTCTTACAGCAAAAAAAAAAAAAAAGAAAGAAAAGGAACTTGAATCCAAATGAAGTGATTTGATTAATCTACCCCAGGAATACAATCAGAAAATCCACAATGTGGGTAAACAAATGTGACAAGTGATCCCATTTCCTCAAAGAGGGGACAAGATTGCTAGACCTGCATTATATAATGGAATAGCTTTGAGCCACATATGGCTAATTCAAACTAAAGCTTTCAATGTACATACACACTAAATCCCTAGACTTAGTGTAAAGGGAAAAAAAGTATCTCATTAATTTTTTTTTTTTTTTTTTTTGAGACTAGGTCTCGCTTTTTTTTTGCTGTGGAACTGCAGGCTCAGGTTACCTGGGGTACCACAGACTCAAGCAATCCCCAGCCTCAGCTTCCCAGATAGCTGGGATTACAGGCATGTGACACCACACCCAGCTATTTTTTTGGAACTAGGTCTTGCTATGTTGCCCCAAACAGGACTGGAACCGCAATCCCCGGTCCCCATTGTGGCTTCTAGGCTGCCGCTTACAGGCATGCACCACCATGCCCGGCTCATTAATATTTTAACTAACTACATGTTATTAGGTCAAATATGTTATTTATGAAAATTAATTTCACTGGTTTTCTTTATAGTATTTTAGAAGCGGTTGTGAGAAAATTTTACATGGTATTATAGCTCTAGACATTTTTAGTGACTAGCTCCATTCTAGATAAAACAGACAAATGAGATAAATGGATCCTTTTAAAGACCCTGACTTGAATAAACTAACTGAAAAAAATTATGAGACAAGCAGGGAAATTTAAATAAAAATAGGATATATTATGATATACAAACTCATGGTCTGTTAAGTTTAGTGAGGGATGCAATTATATATTTTTAAAAGTCCTCATATTTTATAGACAAATATACATATTATAGACAAATATAGACAAACATTGGCACTTGACAAGGTAAGTGAAACAACTTTAAGCCTTTATGAAATAAGAAAAGTATAATTATAAATGAAACTCTTAAAGCTGTTCATTATATTGTACTGTAAGTATTCATGTTTTATGTTCACTATATTTTACTGTAATTTTCAGTTTGAAAATTTCTGTTAAAGAAAACAGTGTAAGCCAGGCATGGCGGCGTGCACCTGTAATCCCAGCTACCTGGGAGGCTGAGGCAAGGGAACACTTGAGTCCGTGAATTCAAGCCAACCCTGGGCAACATAGTGAGACCTAGTCTCTTAAAAAAAAATAAAATAATAAGAAAACATTGTAAGAAAATTTGAGGCCAGGCATGGTGGCGCATGCCTGTAAGCATCAGCCTAGGAAGTCATGGCTGGGGCCAGGGATCACAGTTTGAGTCCTGCCGGGGGCACATAGTGAGACCTAGTTCCAAAAAAATATGGCTGGGCATGGTGGCACATGCCTGTAATCCCAGTTACCTAGGAAGCTGAGGCGGGGGACTGCTTGAGTCAGTGGTACCCCAGGCAACATGAGCCTGCGGTTCCACAGGCAAAAATAATGAGACCCAGTCTCAAAAAAAATTTTGAGACAGAGTGGGGAGGAATAGAGTCAAGATGTTTTACCACCACATATAATTCATAAATATTTGCTAAATCAGAGTGTTGGTTCTAACACTGCTGGTTCCAACATTTCAGAAAGAAAATAGGCCGGGCATGGTGGCACATGCCTGTAGGCAGCAGCCTAGGAAGCCGCAGCTGGGGCCAAGGATCGTGGTTCAAGTCCCGCCAGGGCCATGTAGCGGGTCCTAGTCCCCAAAAAAATAGCTGGGCGTGATGGCACGTGCCTGTAATCCCAGCTACCTGGGAAGCTGAGGCTGGGGATTGCTTGAGTCTGTGATACCCCAAGCAACATGAGCCTGCAGTTCCACAGACAAAAGCAGCAAGACCTAGTCTCAAAAAAAAAAAAAAAAAAAAGAAAGAAAGAAAATAGAGAAACAAGTTAAGGGTAAAAACCAGACTTTGTCAGGAGATAATTATCTTTCACATATTCTTCAAGCATAAAATAGTACACTATTGCTTAGAGATGTGACTGCCTTCCAGAAGAAATCTCAGATTATAGAAAGGGACTCCCAAAGCTTAAACCTATAAAGAACCATGTTTGATCAAACAAAAGCTCACACTATGAAGAACCACTGAATTTGAGAGCAAAGGCACTCTGCATTCTTCCTCACCAGGCAACAATCGCTTCTGCAATACAGCATTTCCATAAGAATGCACACACTAGTCCTTGAGCTTCTGTAATAATGATTACTGTATTAGTAAGTATATTTCTTTTAATTTTTAAAATTTACAGTCTCAGAAAAGTCACAATAGTTCGATGAACACCTACATTTACTGCTGTGATTCTCTTTCCTTTTGTTTTTTCTTTTCATCCTTCTTTTGCTGAACCATTTGCAAGTTAGTTACAGATATCATGTTAGTACATCCCTAAACACTGCAGCACTGCATTTGCCTAAGAACACAGGTATTCTCATTCTCCTGCACAACTATGACACAATGATCACATTTGGGAATATTAACATTAATATAAATAATTTAATATAGTCAGCACTCAAATTTCCTCGACTGTCTCAATAATGCCCTTTACAGTTGTTTCTATGAAGGATTTAAATTACATTAAATATGGGTTGTTCGAAGGCATTTGAATCCTAGGAAAATGGAGGTGTAGTGATGGTTGTAAAACAAGAATTCCAAAGGTATAAATTCTGCATGGTTCTCAAATGCCTGATTTACTGAATTTAAGAGAATTGAAGAGCTCGGAGATATTCACACTCAGCAATTCTGAACTCATTTCAGATGCATACAATTATGCATCTAATTTTATAAAGTATTTTAACTCCAATGTCTCTAATAACCATTTCAGTTACTTTCCTGGATCATAAAATGGGCACAAAATGGGGTAGTCTATCCCTACCACCTCCTGAGTCTGATCAACTCAAGTTGTCCACCTGTCCTGTATCCTTTTATTTCTGATCTTTCATTTCCCCTTTCTTAAATAAATTTGCCTCTATCACCCTGCCCCCCAAAAAAAGACAGGCATAAATGTATACTCTTATGGAGTCCACCGGATTGCAAAACAAGGTGGGAGAGGAAGGCACTCACCTCAGCATGGACAGAGTTGATATGATACTTGACACCACTCTCAGACACAAATTCTTTCTGACAGAGAAGACACTTGTATTTTCCAGCCACAAAGGTTCCCTATTTCCAAGAGTAAAAAGAATTACTGATATATTTAGGAACATATACTAGGGTCATGAAAGATGAAAATGAGGGGATTCTATTTCAGCAAAGGTGAAAAGGAAGAAAATCACTTCAACAGCAATTTCAGGACAATGAGCTGAGCATTATCATCAATATAAACCTATTCTAAAAAACTCTACACTACACATTCAAACCACCTTCTCCCCACCCCTAAAACCACCGAATTTCTCCTATTTTCACTTTAACATATCACATATTTCTATTTTTGTCTCTTTCACTTCACTTCCAGGTTCCCTTGGTTCCACCTCCAAAACAATCAAATTCCTAAAGTTCATCAGACACATGATGTACACTTTTTCTCATTACACTCCACTGCTGCGGAGTGCCTTGAAATCCAGGATAAGAAAGGTACCATCTAAACTCAGTTTAAAGAATCAGGAATTAGGACCAACAAACTCCAAAGCAAACTCCAAAGCATTCCTGTGGCTGGTTTGGATGCCTGTAACTCCCTTATTGCCTTGAGTTAAAACTACACTCCCCCCCTGAAGCTCCATATTCCATGGTGCTCATTTTGTATGAGAAGATTCTTCTGAATAAACCAGGAAAGTGGCAGCAATCCCATGGCTGGTGGATTATAGGGCATGTGAGTCAACATGGAAGAGATTTAGTCAGCTGAATGGCTGTTAGCTTGACACCCAGAGATCCCACTTCTCACCCCCAGAGGTTTAGAATACCTTTAGCAATTCAGATAAACACATGTAAGTTGATTCTAGAAACTTTAAGGTCCAATAAAACAGGGCAGGTGCAGGGTGGGAGAAGCTCAGGTTGAAGAAATAAAATTCTTGGATGGGACTTAAAACAAATATATTCTTCTCCAAACTGCTTGAATTGATACGCTTTATGGTTATGTTGATCTTTTCCCATTTTGGATATACATTGGCATCCTATCCAACAGATCAAGAAACTTTAAGACATGAAAATCTAAACGAGCCTCTCAAGATTAGCAAATAGGGTTACTTGCTGTCCACCTAAACTGTAATCTCTTCCATGTCAAGTTAAAGGTCATATTAAGGAGGTTCAGAAAATTACAAACCAAAGTACAAGAGCCCAGATGAGCTTTAAGGCCCGAAACACTACTGTAGACAGCTTCACAACCCTGAAAAAGAGAAGTAAATAATGTGAAGATAGACAAAATAGTATCCTTCCCTTAACAACCTAGCCATTTATACTGGTAAACTGTATATTTGGAGGAAGATCAATAAACAGCCCCACAGACTAAAACAACAACTTGACACCAAGTCACAGAAGAGGGAAAACTGAGGAAAGTTTTGTAAAATGGGAGGTGAAAAGACTATTTAGAAAGCTTAAGACATTTCCTTCCCTGGTACTTTTTCTAATACTCAGAGAAACACAAAAATCTGTGGTTAGATTTTTTTCAAATCTTCTTTACTGCAAACGTCATATTTCTTGTATAGATATTCCTTCCCTGAAGAACAGTATATACAGTTGTGGAAGATTAAAGATAGTTACAAGTTCTTTGCCACTCTTCCGATCAAGAAGTGGACTCTATGTACTCCCTTCCTTTGAATCTGGTTTAGGCCAGTGGTTCTGTTGACCAAGAGAATGCCATGGAAATGATGGTACACAAATTCTCAAACTAGATAGACCTTAAGACGTCTGTAACTTATATTTTCATTTCTTGGAATAATCTCTCTGAGATGTCAACAGCAATCCCTGCTGATAATTCATCTAGGCTGCCAAAGAGGCTATACGGAAAGGTGAGTTCTTAGTTTAACTACACAGAACCCATCTTGGTCATTCTGGTCACTTCTGAGTTTCAAGTTCAATGCAACCCATGTGTGATGCCAACTGATGCCAAGTACAGCAGTAGAATTGCTTCTGAACCCTGACAAAAATTACTGATCTACTGAATTATGAACAAAAAAAAGAACTGATGTCTTAAGCCACTACGATTCAGGAGCATTGTCATGAAGGAATAAATAACTGAAACAACAGCAGATACTTAACAAACATTTACTGAATAAATGAATAAGAAAAAAATCACCTGGTTAGGACACTGAATGCGATGATACTTCTTGATATCTGACTTCCATTTGTGTAGTACTTCCTGGCTGAATGTGGGTAGCCCAGGGCGAGTATATTTCAACTACAAGACAAGAAATATTTTATTGGAGAAATTCAACTTTGAACCAAAATACACCAAAAGTTTCAGCCCCAACTTTTCGGGTTATGTAATTCTGGAGTTCTACCTGCTTATTTTCATACTTTAAAAAACTGTATATTAAGACCTTTTAAAGTTTCTGCAACTATTAAGTATAACTATTTACTTAACCTTAGAAAAGTTTGATTTTTATCAGAAGGTGGGAGAGTTTCAGATATATTCTTGACCTACAATTTAAAAATAGATAAATATTACTAATAAAGCAATATAATATACATTATTTATTGTTAAAGAGGGATAAAAGAGAGGGATATAAATCTGTACTCTACGTATAATATAAATGTAGTCATGCTATTCAAAAAAATATTTGTACATATATACACATATGATATATTCATAGAAAGTATATAGCTGTGCAAAAGTTGGAAGACTATAAAGACTATAAATCAAAAGGTTAATAGTAGTTTTCTCTGAGTAACAAAATTATGAGCGGTCTAATGGTTTTCCCCTTACATGTACTTCTCATTTTTTTTAATGATAATGCTTATATTCAGTATTTTAAAAATTCTCACACAAAAACTTAAACCTAAAACAAGGATATGAGAATGCAGGGAGCAGAAGATATAATCTTTGCTTATACTGAAAAAGTGGAATCATTCCCTGTACTTCTTTTCACATGCTTTGACACAAGTTAGTTTCTCCTTATAATCTAACTGCAACTTCCAGAGAAGAGATAGCTTCTGTAGAAGTGGTTTTTAAAAGAAAGTCCCCCATGGGCAAGAACTGTATTTCTGGCAAATAAACAGCCCTGGTTTCAACAATCAAAGTAGCTATAAAAAAAGCTATTTTTTGCCAGGCATGGTGATGCATGCCTGTAGGTGCCAGCCTAGGAAGCCACGGCAGGGGCCTGGGATCGTGGTTTGAGTCCCGCCAGGGGCACATAGCGAGACCTATTTCCAAAAAAAATAGCTGGGCATGGTGGTGCGCGCCTGTAATCCCAGCTACCTGGGAAGCTGAGGCTGGGGATTGCTTGAGTCCATGGTACCCCGGGCAACATGAGCCTGCGGTTCCACAGGCAAAAATAGCAAGACGTAGTCTCCAAAAAAAAAAAAAAAAATCTCTAATAAGTCTGTAAAAGAAGTTAGGGCACAAAGCTAATTTTGTAAGTATTTTCCCTCCTCTGCAGCCAGTGTATATGAGCAGATCTAAAATTCCTTTATGCACTTATAGATGGGATATAGGAATAACAAACAAAAGGCCAGGAAAAACCCAAAATGTGCTGAGAGCAGAGCTGGGGCAGGATGCTAGGGAAGGGTGAGGGAGGGAAAAATCAGGGAAGGGAGGAAAACAAGAAGATAGAGATGAACGCTCATGATGATAGAGTAGAGGAGAACCCCAAGGAATGCAGTGATGTAATGTGTGTATACACATATATGTATATACATACACATATACATACACACATACATATATACATCAATATGTAAACAACAAAATGATTAATAAAAAATTTAAAAAACAAAAAAAAAGACTTGAGTTGCAAAAAAATAAAGTTCCTTTTTGAAAAAGATAATAAAACTTTGTTCAAAAAAGAGTATAAAATTCTTTAATGGTGATATAGGAAATGCTATATAAAGTATTCATATATAAACATCATATTTAGACAGCTATAGAAAGAAGGAGAATTTCCATGAATACATATACAGTGACTTCCAGGGTACATTTTCAAGTTGAAATAAAATACAAAAATGTAATTATAGTAAAGAAGGGGATAAAAAATAAACCACACACACCTGAACATATATGTAGGTAATAATCCATACCAAGAAGGGTTAACTAGAAACTTCTTTGGGGGAGAGTAGTAAAAACAGTACAAACAAAAGGCTCCCAGAAAAAGATCTTAGAAGAGAGGCAGTGACACTTTTGAGATCTTTTTGTAGAGGTCTGACTTTTAGAACCATGAAAATGTCTCCCACGTCCCCCAAATAAATAAACAGTTTAAACTGAAACAGGATAAAGGGGGAACACAATAAAAATAAGAGAGAAACCTGTCACAAATGAGAAACATGATGGAGATGGGAAAAGAACCAACCTAAGTAAGTTGGGGGAAAGTATTCTAACTATATACTATGAGGCAAAGATAAAAAGAACACTGCATGAATCTACATGAATACTGTTCTCTAGATACTAAATTCATATTACTAAGCAGCTGTGAATTAACAATTATGAAGCTATCTTATATTAAACGAAGTGAGTAAATGGGTAAGAGTAAATATACTGTAGACAATGGTTTCTTACTGTTGGGGAAAAGAATTACAGGAGGAAGGTAAGACTGAACCTTGCCATACTGGATTAAAATTGAAGGTATTATGGTTTTGAATATATACAAACTGACAGACCCAGAGATAAATAAGGAATGTGTGTATGCATACATAAATATAAATACATAGGTATCCTCATTCCACCCACCAAGAAGACCAAGAAGCAGAGACATCCCAGTATGAATGACCACCCAGATTTTGGTTTTTAAATATATTCTCCTATAAACAGAACCGGAATTCCTGAGACAAATGGTCATTTCCAGGGTTGGGCAGGAAAAATACAAGATGAGAAAATACTGTCTCTTAGTGTCAGACAGTAAAAAAGATGTTAAAAAAAAATGATAGGAGCAAGTCAAAAAGATACAGGAGCTCACTTGAAAAAACTCCCAAAGGCCAGATCCGGGATAATCTGAGCAGGAAAATAAGTAATCACAGCATAACCCTTAGAATAAAATGTTCATGGTCCAGTCTGATAAAAGAAGAAAAAAATGATAGCTCTTTCTCATAGTAGAATTAAAAATTAGAATTTGTAGAAGAATTAATAGTAACAGAAAATCATCATTAAACAGACATTACAATACATAATATTACAAACATTACAATTGTTACAGGCAAGAATCATTGATAGATGCGAAAGTGAGTGGGATGTATAAGACGCAAATTACACGGTTCAGTCTGCCCACAAAACATTCAGTAATCACAAAGGGGAAAAATGCAATTTTGCAAGGAGAAAAGTAGACAACATGATCAACTGATTAAATCTTTTTTTTTTTTTTTGAGACTTTGTCTTGCTATTTTTTTGCCCGTGGAACTGCAGACTCACGTTGCCCGTGGTACCATGGACTCAAGCAATCCCCAGTCTCAGCCTCTCAGGTAGGTAGGATTACAGGCATGCACCACCATGCCCAGCTATTTTTTGGGACTAGGTCTCACTGTGTTGCCCCGGGTGGGACTCAAGCTGCGATCTCCAAACCCTGCCACTTAGAGAAACGCGCCATAGTGCCCAGCTGATTAAAATTATCATCATCAGAAAAATATCATATTAACTCGTAACATGACGAACTGAGAAAGGCCAACAATGCTTTGGTGGCATTCTTGCTACAAACTATCAAATCTTAAAGAAAAAAAACCAGACAACTCCATATTAGGGATTGTCTCCAAAATGATCAGCCAGTTCTCTTCAAAAGGTCAAGGACACAAAAGACAAAAAAAGTCAGAGGAGTTTTAACAGACTGGAGAAAACTGAGGAGATACAGTAAACAAATGAAATGTAGGAGTCATCCTAAGATAGAACTCTATTTTATGTTTACACAAGATGTTGGCATCAGGGGAAACTGTAGGGCATACAGGAATTCTGTACTAATTTTACAACTGTTATATAAGTCTAAAATTATTTCAGAATAAAAAAATTAAGAAATACACATCTGTTATATTGTATATAAAAAGATAAGGGCCGAGCATAGTGGCACGTGCCTTTAATTGCAGCCTACGGAGTGAGGCCAGGACTAGGAATTGCTTGAGTCCACAGGTTCAAGACTACCCCAGGCAACATAGTGTGACCAGGTCATGAAGAAAAGCAGCCGGGCACAGAGGTGGGTGCCTGTAATCCCAGCTACCTGAGAGGCTGAGGCTGGGGATCGCTTGAGTCTACAGGATCAGGACTACCCCAGGCAACGTAGAGAGACCTAATCTCAAAAAAAAAAAAGGAAGCTTAGAATTTTTGCCCCACCCCCATTCTCTGAAGAAGGGAGAGGCTGGAAACGGAGTTGATAACTGATCATACCATCATGCCTATATGATTATCTGATGAAGCATTTGTTGTTTCTTTTTGATATAAACCATTTTTACAGGGGTAAGATAGTATCTTATTGTGGTTTTGATTTGCATTTCCCTGATGATAAGTGATGACAAACATTTTTTCATAGGCCTATTGGACATCTGTGCTTCTTTGGAGATGTGCCTATTTAGCTCTTCTCCCCATTTTTGATTGGATTATTTGTTTTCTTTCTACTGAGTTGTATGAGTTCTTTGTAGATCTTGGTTATTAGCCCCTTTTTGGATGTAGACTATGCAAATATTTTCTCCCACTCAGATGTCTTTTCATTTTAGTTACTGTCTCTTTCACAGAGCAGAAGTTTTGCAGATTACAGAGTTCCAATTGTATGTTTTCTTTCTTTCTCTTGCTGTTCAAGAATTCTCAAAGACATCACTGAAGCTTGGAAAGTGTTTTGCCTATGCTCAAGCAATCCCCAGCCTCAGCTTCCCAGGTAGCTGGGATTACAAGCGCACACCACCATGCCCAGCTATTTTTAGGTCTTGCTGTGTTGCCCTGAGCGGGACTCGAACCACAACCCCTAGCCCCAGTCGCTTTACAGGCTGAAGCTTACAGACATGCACCATCATGCCCGGCTTTGCCCATGCTTTCTTCTACATATTTTATGGTTTCAGGTCTGATGCCCTAGTCCTTAACCCATTTTGGGTTGACTTTTGTGTAAGGTGGGAGATTGTGATCTAGTTTCATTCTTTTATATATGGCCATCTAGTTTTCCTAACACCATTTATTGACAAGGCTTTCCTTGCTCCAGGGTGTACTCGTGGCTCCTCTATCAAAGATTAACTGGCTATATAGATGTGAAATAAAACCCCATCTTATAGTTAGGTCAGAATTACAGGTGACAACCTGAGACTTGTGGTTAGTATGTGAAACTAGAGCAGTCTTATGGGACTGAGTCCTCACCGTGCAGGATCTGACACTAACTCCAGGTAGCATGTCAGGGGTAAACTGAATTGCTGGACAACCAACGAAGTAAATAATGTAGGAGTAAGACATATCTTGATTTTTATCATTATTTTTCTTTTGAACTATAAGAATGCATCATCTATTCAAAAAATTAAAGCCATCTTTAAGAAGTAAAATCATATAATGTCTTTAACCTGTTTGTCATCAAAATATAAAGCTATTTGATAACTTTAGGAAAGGACCTGCTAAACAAGATTACCAAAATTTATGAATGAATTAACAAATACTTGAAATTTACTCCCACACACTATACATATGAAAGCAACTTGACTGCACTATCACAAGATACCTATCACTGTGCAACATTCACATTTAAACTGAATTTAGATAACCATACACTTTTGCTCTTGGAAGGAATAAAGGTATAGCAGCTATGAGAAAGAATATTCTGATATTCAAAATAGGCTCCAACTCCTCAGACACCAAGTAGGAATAATTTCAGGACAAATATAGCAACTGTTAACTTCTAGAATTTGATCAATTCTCTAATAAACTTAAAATTTCTCTCACAAGGGTGAAAACCCTAGGCCAAATCAAAACTACTCTTGATACTAGTGAGAGTAACAGGATCCTTAACTCTGATGTTAGTCCTTACTCCATGTGCGCCCCCCCCCCCCAAGCCCTTCCCATTTCTCCCCAGACACCCTATCTCATCTGGACTACATAATGGTTTTTCCCTCTGTGACATATTCTAAACTGAAGGCTTCCACGCTGAGTTCTGTACCCCTCAGTATACTTGTGGTCATACAGGGAAGTGATAAAAACATCAAGGCAAAAGCAAGTAGACAGCATTGGACTCAGACCCCCAATTATTCTAGCAACTCCATTTTTAATGATTTTACATACTGGCAATTTACATAATTTTTATTTGGGGACATAAAGGGATGGAGAGGAGCGTTGCTACAAAAAAAGGAAATCAACAACAAACTGAAACCATTTTACCTAAACTAACTATAAACCACTGCATATGAATTAACAAAGTGAAAACACAGTAGATAAACAATAAACAAAAAAAGAACCTGAAAACTCAGGTTCCCTTTGGAAGCAGTACAAATTTTATGGGTTCCTAAAGGAAGTTCTCACATAAACGCTCTAGGACCTGAGTCCAAACATCAAGACTGGATGAGATATATTCCAGCTCCAAGGTTAATGAAGAAAATATTGCTTATCATGTATGATGCTCAAATGTATTTGCTTTTCTGGTTGAAGTAATCACACTATCAGGCAAGAGAATTCAAAAGTTCACACACATTTTCATCTTACCTTCCGATCATCGGGTACCAGATCCTGAAGCACCTTTCTCTTAGGCCATTCTTTGGCCAGTTCAGCAGAAGCCAGCTCCTGCAGGTGGTATACTGCTATCTTAGCAGAACGCCTCTGAACTCGGCCCCCACCTTTTGACTCCAGGCTCATCTCTTTTAAGCACTCTGACTGCCCTGACTCTGGAAAGAAGGAGATCTGCAAGAACAAACACAGTAAAACACAGAAGTGGCTTCCATTAGAGTCCATGACTAATGGCTATCATTCTTACTCTAAGGAAAAGTATTCCTAGCTTGCTAACCACTAGCATAAAACTGAACTGTAATATATTAATACACATTCTACTGGTTATTTTTTTTTCTTGAGACTAGGTCGCACTATTTTTGCCCACGGAACCGCAGGCTCTCGTTGCCCGGGGTACCAGACTCGAGCAATCCCCAGCCTCAGCTTCCCAGGTAGCTGGGATTACAGGCGTAATCACACCCACCACACCCAGCTATTTTTTTGGAACCAGGTCTCACTACAGGCCCCAAGTGGGACTCAAACCGCGATCCCTAGCCCCGGCCGCTTCATAGGCTGAAGCTTACAGGCATGAGCCAC
>PVHY01007016.1:0-70237 GCA_004024945.1 Uropsilus gracilis | reverse complement strand
GGGAGGGAGGGAGGGAGGGAAAGACAGAGACAGACAGACAGACAGACCAAGCTGAACATTGTGTTGGTTGAGGAACTCACTCCATACAGGCCACGGTGCCTGAGGGCAAAAGACAAGGACATAACCTGGTGGTTTCAGACTGAACTACACTAAGACTGAGGTAAAACACACACAGCTCCCCATGGAGCAGAAGCAGAGTTCCTTTCTGTTTGGGACACTTGTGTGGATGTGGAGTATTAGTTTTTCTCTTATTTGTGAATAAATTCCTGTATTTACCTTTATCACAAAAGTTTTATCTCTAGGCAACTGCTTTCATGCAGGTGGACTTCAGAACCCTTACTGAGCATAATTAAAAGGGGTGATCCCCTCACCCAATAATAGAACTAACCCTGACTGTGAACAAGTGTGTTATTCCTCTCAGACAACATATGAGTCACAGTATAATTACAAGATAAAAGTCCAAAGTAGCAGTTCAAGTCACTTTACAGAAAGGTAGATGCTTTGGTCATGTGATAAAATATATAATTATATTATAATTTCACTAGGTCACAGACACAAGAAGTTTCTAGTAAAGTGCTGGAAATGCTAAACAGATGCACACAAGAGCAAGGATAAAGCAGAAATTCACTCTGCACAAGACAGTCCCTGGTTGGTGTAAGGGAAAGCTGGTGCCTGTCCTCGGTAACATTACAGTCTCATATGGGAGATAAAGTGTAAGCAAAGAGAAGTGAAATAACACACATGGTTTTTTATTTCTTCCTCCCCCCCCCATAGGATCATGTTGGTTTACATTACTGTTTACATTATGGAAGTATAGGATCCCCACTTCCGTTGATGTTGCTATAGGCATGCCCACCACCAATATACCCAAAAGTCTACCACCACTGTTCCTGTGCTCCTGCCTTGATCTCAGTCTGTCCTTGCACTCTAGGCCTATGGTGTGGGTGAGCAGATCCTGGCTTCTATAGAAGTGTTACTCACATCAAAATTTTGTTTAGTGACAGATTTAGTGTTCTCATTTTTTGCAACATGGGTAGGTTGATAATGTTCCTTTCTGTTTAGCCTTCCATCCTCAAGTCATATATTTTCTCAGATTTTACTATAAGCCAACAGAACATCACTTAGAAGTTTTTTTTAACTGACTATCCAGTGTCATCCCTCACATTCTACCTGTGACAAAATGTTGGAACATGATTATTCAGCTCAGTTCTTTGCCTCTTTATAACTGAAATCAGCTAACAAAAAGGAAAAGCAAAGAACTTAACTACACTTATCAATAGGAGCAGCTGGTCCTTGAAATCCAGCCAGTCATCAGGTTGACCCCAGCCTGCACAAGTGGTAGCAAGGCCACACTATCTTAAAAGGGGACAAGAATTGATTCACTCATTAAAAGACAAAATACACAAGAGTCAGTGAGGATACAATGGACCCCCTTTGATTATCTTGCCAACCAGATCAGTCTCTAGTCCAAAACACTGCACATAGGTCCTTAGCCACATTGTGGCCACAAAATGGCAACTGTCCCACCTTCAAATCAGACAGAGAAAACCAAGATGGTGTTTTCATCCTCCTCCAAAGGCACAGGTATACAATTCAAGCCAAGTGAAGAAACTCAGATGGTGTCATCAATCCTCTTCCAAATGACACAACTTCAGCGTTCTTTCAGCTTCAACTCTAAAGTGGCCCGAAACCAGCAAGCTTCACTCAATACAACAGCAGCAACCACTTCAGACATCTCACCATAAAACAGCAACACTCCAAGTTCTTCAGGTCTTTAGACAATACCCAAACTTCACAGTTTCAAAGTCAAAGCAAGTTTTCAAGTACCACATTTCCAAGTCAGCTTACAAAGGTCACAGATTTCTCCAACATGATTTCCTGGATTCCTCACCAACCCAGGCTGGGGATGTAAGTCTACAGCTTGGTTTCCTTCTCTGCCCTGCTGACACACATGACAGTGGCAGCCCTGAGGTTTCCAGCCTCCCTAATACTCCTCTGCTCGCTCGCTCTCTTTCCCCCTGTTGCTCTCCAGCCACACTCCTTAAATCCCCTCTCAGTCTCTGTTCCTCTTGTGAGAAGGCTTAGTTTCCCTTCTCCAAGTCTCACCTACGAGGGCACAATGGCTGCTATCCTAATGCAACACTATCACGCTGGGTCCATGGCCTCCCAATTTCAACACAGCACCACTATCATAATAAGGATAGCTTTCCTCTACAGTCCAATGACATGTTTCTCATTTTCATCTGTGACCTCATCATAATGGCCTTGACCATTCATACTTCAACTAACATTCTTTTCTGTACTAAGAATTCTCTAAGAAGAGGGAGTTTTCTTCCATTCTTCTCATCTTTTAATTTGAACCCTCTCCAGAAACACTTCTAAAGATCAAATCATGTCAATCTAGGCACTTTGCACCCAGCAACACCTTAAAACTTCCACTCACACCTTGTTCAAAGTTGTCTACAATTTTAGGCATTTGTTACAGCAGTAGCCCCAACTTTTTAATTCAAGTTTCTATCTTTTTCATAGTATGTAAAACAGCCTGTAGTATATCAGTTTAAACTGACTAAGACAATAGGAGAAAGAAATAAGCAAAAGGAAGAAAGATAGTTTTGGAGAAAGATAGTCATTTGGAGAAAAGAAAGATAGTCATTTGGAGAAAAATGATAAAATGTAGGAAAATCTACATTAATAATTTTTACTTGGCATTGTGTACCTTTTTAGTCAGTTTTATTGAGGTAACTTTACATACAACAAAATTCACCAATTTTCCAGTATACATTCTGATGAGTTTTGACAAATATAAATAACAGTATAACTACCAACACAATATACATGACATGCTCAACACATCAAAGCTGCATTCCCCTTTTACTTGGCAATATGCTTTAAAGCAAGAACCACTAATATTCAAACCAAGGAACAAAAAGTCAAGCCCTGCTACCTCTCTTGCTAATCTCTCAAATTAACTCCTCAATAAATATATCAAGATGAATGATGAAAAGCGAAGAGGTGATACTTAAAAACAAAATACTGGACTTTACAAAAATAAACTCCTTCCAGAAAAATAATCTAACACTTAACCTATATAACAAGTCTTACTTTTATCCATATCAATTGAATCAGAATAAGATTATCTTACAAAAAATGGAGTTGAGAGTAGGAGAGTAACACAGTTTCTCATGCCCAAGATAACTTCTTTGAACCAACTAGAGAGACAAAAAAACAACAAACAAACAAACAAACAAAAAAACCTGACCTAAATATGCTTGCAGCATCTAAAGAGTTACACAAATGGAGAACTAAGTTCTTCTGTGTTTAATATAAGGAGTTATCGTGAACCCCAGTTCCATACAAGCAGAGAAACATTACTCTAAAAAACAAAGTAGTCATGAGAATGACTATATAAGTTTCAGATAGATGGTTTTTTTACAAAAAAAGAAAGAAAGAAGCCAGATGGGTGTATTAAAGGCAGGAACCAAATAAGACCAAGATTACCCAGGAAGATAAAAAGATGACTAGGAGAGAAAGAACCAGTGCTGACCGGAGTCAGCACACAGCCAGCCAAGCCATGCAGACGGACATGGCTGAGACTGGGCTTCAGTCCAAAACAAGCATAATCACAGCGTACCCACATTCAGAGCAGCCGGGGAATGAACTGTGTGCTAGGCCATTGAATCATCACGTGTTACAGTAGTGTCTACAGATCATTCGGAGGATTATTTTAAGAATAAGAAGAAATCTCCTTTGTTGAGCAGGATGAGCCCTACATACTCTAGCCCAGAAGCCAGAGCAAGCCAGCAATGAATAAAATACAGACTATACACAGTTTTCAAATTTCAAAGCAAAGAAATATGTGGGGGAAAAAACCCACAAATTTTAATTTTGTTCCCCAAAGAAGCAAGATCAAAGAGCTCCTACTTTATAGTTTTAAAATTTTTAGTTGCATTTATACACTTTCTGGCCTATGTGCAATTTTCTCCATACTAATCAGTTTCTACGGGATTGAGCCTCAGAGGTGCTCAAGCTTCTGAGGTCTTAGTATGTCAGCATCAGGTACCAAGGTGTTTCAGTTGGGAATCTGAATTGCATTTACATTTAGCTGTACATATATCCCATCTCTTCAGGCTGGAACCTAAAAATAAGTTCTAATTGACCTAACTGGCTTATTTGCCATATATACACACATATATGTAGTATGTGTTTGTCTTAAATCACCTTAAAATGCCATAGGTCTCAATGAGCATTCACATACAGGACTCAAAACAAAATCTAATGCATTCTTCAGCAGTGAACTTGGGAGGACTCAGCTGAAGAAGAGCGCATGGGTTGCTGTTCTCTGATTTCTATTCCCCCTCCCCCAAGCCCTCTGTTCTCTGCTTTCATGCTGTATGTCCACCCTCACTCATCCTAACTTACCCATTATCCTGCAAACCTCTCTCAAGCAATCAGGACCTCCTCCCCCTGATTCTAGGTCAAGCAAAATCCAAAAAAAAGTTGTGCTTAACATCTTACTGAAATTTAATGAAAAGATGAAAGCCCCAAAGAGAAAGAGGAAGAAGGAGAAGAAACGGTGGTGGGAAGATTGCACTGAGATCATTGCTAAGCAGTAGCTAGATGGTGTTTCACAAAAAGTAGTGCCTAAAAAAATAAAATAATATCCATTCTGATTTTATTTCCTCTGTAGTATGCCTCTATTTACTGCATCTACAATTTTTAATATTTCAAAATCTCTATTGCTTATTCTGCCCACTTTCGGCATAACCTAATGACTTCTGCCAAGTCAGGTGATGATGTCATTAGCACCCGTGCCACCCTCTACTTCACTTGTCCTTCTGCCTCTACTCTAAATTTTGTCATCTGAACATTTACTTTTTACTATAGTCTACACTACAGCCATAACCACCTTTAATGCTTTGCATATAAATTGATTCTAAAAATTAAAAACCAGTAATCAACACTATGTCACAATCTAAATTGTATTTCCTGTAAAGCCAAGAAGAATCTGGACTTACCTTGTTTCTTAACAAATGTGGTGAGCTATGCTGGGCACCCCCAACACAATAGCCCTGCAGTTACGGATTCTTTTATCATGTGCTCTTGATTGTTCCAAATGCTATCTCATTTCTATTTGTTTCATTTTTGAACCTGGCTTTCTTACACCTTTGTGTTTAAATCAGTTTAGAAGGCAGAAGGAAGGGGATGTTGATTTTCTTGTTTTCTTTTTATGAATCAAGAAATACATACTTCTACCATATAATTTACTACCATATGTTGACTCTCAATCATGTAACAAAATCTGCTTTCCCACCAGATTCTGTAGTCCTTGATCCTTCTGCTCAAGTCAGACCACAGCTCCAAGGTGTCCTGTAGGGCTCACATCAGAAGTTCCTCCATAGTATCTGGCTTAGATGCCCTCTTCCTTCATGCTTCTAAATTCTTGTTCTTCTCCCTCCTTTTGCTCTCACTAGGAAATGTGCATCAAAAAGGATACATATTAGGCAAGTCTTCTGAGTCACTGCATTTCTGAAAAATGTCTTAATTCTACCCTGAAACCTTAATACTTGATTCATAGATGAACTATGAACTTTTTGTATCAAAATTAGTTTTCCTCAAAACTTTGCAAGCATTATTATAGTCTAGCAGCATTTGTGGCTGATGAGCTGTCTGGTACCAGTCTGATTCTCCTTCCTTTTTAAGGATTTTTTTTTTTTTTTCAAAACTTCTTGGGATCTTATCTACATTCCAAATGTTCTGAAATTTCACCAGAATGCATGAGTGTAGGGGTCATCCTTTATTGCACTTTGATGAACTCTTCTAATCTGAAATGAAGTTCTGGAAAATTTTCCTTTATTTTATTAATTTTTTCCCCTTTTCTCTGTTTTCCACTTGTGGAATTCCTATTAATATGATTTGGGGACTTCTAAGTCTATGATATCTTTCATATTACGGTGGTTTGATCTGTTTTTACTTAAAGTGTTTGGTTTTACTTTCCAGTAAAAATCATTTGTAATTCTTATAATTTATAAAAACCATTTCTCATTTGGTTTAGTCTTTCTTTTCATAGAATCTTATTTTGTCTTATGGATGTTATCTTCTCAAAATGTTAATGATAATAATAATAATAATGGAACAGAATTTTTGTAAGTACTCTTCTATTCCCTAAGTTATTTCTATTTCCTCCAGTGTCTTTCTATATATATGCAGTGTATGTGCTTGTCTTAAATATTTTCTTTTTTTTTTTCTTACTATACTCTTCCTCTACTGCTTGATATAGACATTCATATATAAGAATGAAGCCTTGGGCTCATTGTTTATATAACGGGTAGGAGATTCCTCAACATTGCTGTTTTGTAGGTCTTCTTCTGAGTGGGAAGAATAATCACAAATTGCATTTTTTTCCCAGGAGAGCAGGTTTTAAATGGTGAGTTGGCAGAAAGTAACTGACTGCCAGAGTGAAAACAGTGATTCTCTGGGAGCCTTGGTTTTCTCTAGGCAATTTAATTTCCGCAAAGTTCAGCTTACCAAACTCTTTCACACTATTCAGTATATCAGAAGGGTAATTCCTAGTGAGACACTTTGAGAGCACCTAGTACCTAATCAGGATAGACCTACTAGTGGCATGAGCCACTTCAGCCCTCTCAGGTCACCAATGGTATTAGTGGAGGCAGGAAGGGATGATGTCATGGCTCTATATACACTCACCCTCAAATTCTACACTCCTTATCTGCCAACTGAAACCTGATCATCTTCCATTCTGTTTCCCTATTTCCAGTCATCTGCTCTTTCCTCCTCATGTTTCTCTGGGTTCTAAGTTCCAGAAATCCAGCTAGAGTCTTCTTACAATGACTTTTGCTTGCCTTCTTCTCCTGGTTATTATGACTCTGTAGTAGCCAATTGCTTTACTATGATCGCAGTGTGATTAGACCATCATACATTATTTGCCTTTCACTGACTTTTTTCACTTAGTTTATGCTTTCAAGGTCTAGCCATCATTCATGTCACTGCAAATAGTTGGATTTCCTCATTTTTCATGACAATAATATTTATATATATAATATTCATAGACATCACATATTTATAATATATACCATAGTTTCTTTATCCATTCATCCAAGAATACTTTGCTTGTTTCCATGTATGTTTTCACTATAATAAATAATGCTTCTCTGAACATGAACATACAGATACCTGGCAAAGTTTTCCTGTATAACCTTCCCATTGCTTGTAAAGTGTAGACTAATGAGAAACTAATTAAGAACTTAATGTCACAATGTGACAGGGTGGAGGTGTTAGCTACATTGTGATGGTCATTTTGCAGATGTATACCAAATCATCTTAAATTTACATACTATTATATGTCAATTAATTATCTCTCACTAAACTAGTGGAAGGAGAGGAAGAACTTAGAAGTACTGACCCTAAAGCTTCTGTACAGCAAAATAGACAACAGAAAAAACAAAAAGAAGCCCAAACAAATGGAAAACAATTTTTGCCTTCCACAAGAGTGATAAGGGTTTAATAATGAAGATCCACAAGGAACTCACACAATTAAACAAAAGCAAAACAAGAAGCCCGATCAGGGAAATGCAAATCAAAACCACAATGAGATACCACCTTACACCAGTAAAAATGGCCCACATCCAAATAATGGGCAACAACAAGTGCTGGCAAGGACATAGAGAGAAAGGAACACTCTTACACTGCTGGTGGGAATGCAAACTCATCCAACCACTAAGGAAAACTGTGTGGAGGACTCTCAAATTAATAAAAATGGAACTACCATTTGACCTAGCAATTGCTCTCTTGGGAATCTACCCAAAAGAGACCTCAATGTGGGTACAAAGGGACACCTGTGATCGGATGTTTACTGCAGCACTATTTATAATTGCAAGGACCTGGAAGCAACCTAAATGACCCAAAACAGATGACTGGATGGGGGAAAATGTGGTATATATACATGATGGAATATTACTCATCAATTAAAAATGAAAAATTTGATGATTTTTATGATAACATGGATGTACTTAGAAGAAATCATATTAGCAGAAACAAGTCAAAAAGAAAAAGACAGAAACCAAATGGTTTCACTAATATATGTGATATAGTGAAAAAATAAACAAAAGCCTTGGGGAAAAGTCAAAACAAGTTAAGTTAAACTGAAGCGCACAACTTTGGGCAGGAGGGAAAGGGGGGGGTAAGATGGGGGGGTAAAATCCCTGAGATTACAATGATGTGAAATTTATATATATAAATAAATTAGAAAAAGTTAAAAAAAAATTTTAAAGTGCTGGCCCTCACAAACCTACCTGAAAGATTGTGACAGCTCCCAAATCTTCTTCTTTCCTACAACTCCCCAATTTCTATTTCATTATTCCCACTGTTCTCCTCCTCCAGGGAATCCCCCAAAATACAATTTATCATTCACTAAATTTGTATCAATCAGCAGGAAATTAACCTCTGAACTCCTGAACTTCAGGGGAGGTCTTTTTTAGAAGACTTGCCTTCTCTAAAACAATTCTTGATTAAAAAATGAAAGACATTACTAATGAAGTTGCTACATATGTAAATAGTTTGGAAGCACTTAAAAAAAATAAATAAAAACCAACATGGGGGAATTCCTAGGAAGAATACTGTAAGCTTCCTAGCTTGGCATTAAAGACCCCTCCTCCCCCACCTCCCCCCCCCCCCCATGACTGAGTCTCACCCTACATTTCTGTCCTGACTTCTCACTTTTCCTTAAGTTCCTTGGATTCTAGCCAAGTCAAACTACTCACTGGGCCTTTAATTTGTTCTGCAGTTTTCTACTCTCCTGTCTTTTGCTTCCCTTTTTTAAAAAATATGTTCCCCTCATAGAAAGACGTTGTCAAAATTTCCTCCATCTTTCAAGACCCAACTGAAATGTCTGTTCCTGCCATAAGCACTCTTAAATACTCTCGGATGGAATTCATTTCTCTTCTTTGTCTCATCTTGATATTTGGTTTACTCTTATCATAGTCTGACTTACTCAGTAGTCACTTGTGCATGCCTATTTTTTCCTGCACAGTAAAATATAAGCTGCTCAAAGCAGATGTCATAATTGCTCCTTTTTTTTCACTTTAATAAAAACAACACAGTAACTCATACAAATAGCTGATGCTCCATAAGTAAAATTGAAATGGAGGTAGATATAATACCTGGTGATAAATGACCATTGTTATTCTTAACTAGTTTTCATTGTTAAATTTACTAGCCCAAAACTCAAAATTCCCCAAAAAGTAGCCCCAATTTACTTTCCTACCCTGCCCAGGAATCCTGATTCATAGTAGAAGGTTCTGTTCAGATCATCAAACTAGTCTCTGCACTATATCCATCTCCTTTGCCTGATCATATTAATGGCTTTCAGGATTCAACTAAAGTGCTTGCCTATTCAACACCATGCAAGTCACACCCTATTACTATCCCTTAATCTCACTTGGCAAAGTTCTCCTCAAGTATAATGTTATCTTGTTATTTAAATTTCATTATTATTATTATATACCACCCCTAGCTAACTTATGTTTCTTTTTATTTGCTACAGTTCTTGGCACACAACAAATTTTAAGAAATTTTTCATTTATTAAAGATTTTATCATTCATTAAAATCAGTCAGCAGTAATATTCTAATACATCTAATAATGCTAATTAGGAATTTAAAATATGATTTAATCATTTTAAATACAATTAGTATGAAGTGCATTAATGAAGAACAATACATAAATGTAAGTGCCAACTGATTATCTCAATGTATTTTGAAATAAAATTTTAAGCAGATTAAATTATATATCTAGTTTTTATTATAAATGTATTTTGTATGTGTATCTATGTATTATAATAATTCATTCCAGATATAGTCAAATTATCATCAACTTCCCATTACTAGGTTCTGATGTAATTATAAAAGTTTTTTAAATAAACAATAGAATCAATGTCTTCTCTTCAAGATATTTTTAAAGATTTTTCTGGGAATAATCTTAAAGCTAGTCTAAATTAATTCTAAAAGAAAGATTTCATGCCAAGGAACAAAGCTTTACTACAAAATCAAGATATGTTGCAGTATATTTTTAATATACTCAGAAGTCCTATTACCTCATCAAAAACAAGTAAATTATTCTTGCTTATCTATTTTCCATAAATTTATTTCCATCTTTCCAATGTAGTCATACCTTGTCTAACTATCTTTCTTTCACAACCATTACCACATTTTATTTTCTGTTCATATGTGGCTTACTCTGGGCTTATTCTGTTTTATAGTAAATGGTGTTTCTCCCTCTATTGAATCTTAAACTATCTTTCTCACTAAACTAGTCTTTTGTTTGCGGCATCAAATCCATGATCATCAAATGATTTAGTGGGGAAATAAACTCCCAGGATCATTTAACTTACAGTGGTTAAGGTGTGATGATAATAAATGTTAAGGGCTATGATTTTAAAAAGAACATGATTAAGATCTCTTGGTTGGAATGATCAAGAAAGAGGTGGGAGCAGATATCATAAAACTTGGCTTTCAGTTAGGTAGAAATTAACAATGTAAAGAGACAGCATGAATAATGAAAATACTCTGAATTTGATGCTAAACAATTAGATTCTGTTGTATAGCTTGTACACTAATTACATCATGTTAAACAAATCACTATATCTTTCTATATGTTAGTGTTACATGAAATAAAAACCTATCAAGTAGGCATATTGATTTTTACCTCTTAAGGTTGTTGGGAGGATAAAGAGAAGGCAAAAGGCACAAAACATAGCACTTGACAGAATGAATATTCATGAAACTTTTTTAAAAGATTGGACAATCCAGATAGCATCACAAAAGTGAAGAAAGGGTGTGTTGGCACATTCAAGAGACATTTCTATCTATGCTCTAACAACAACAAAAAGCCTGTAATGTGCAATAAGGCAAATCTCTAATTGTTTTAATATTTATTGTGTTTACCATGATGAGTCAAGGAATTGTGGTGAGTGTACTCTAAACAAGGAGCTAGATTTAGAAGAAGATTCATATGGGCAGCTATGTTCAGGATGAGTTTAAACAAAGGAAAGGCAGTCAGAGAGCAGGGTGTTAAGGTTTTAGCAAGAGTCCTACACTTTAAAAACATAGGGGCCTGACTTTGGCTTCTAACTCTGTACATGATCACATTATTTTTGCAGTGGAGACTTTCAGAGGTTATTATCCAATCTCATGACTTTCCTTTGTTGAGAAATCCTAGCCATGAAAGTGCCTCTCTACATTCATGTATTTTTCTGTGAGACACTGTAGTTGATTGGATGAGGGATAGACACCCAACCCTGGCTTACTCAAGAAACCAGAAGAATTGTGAGCTTATTTCCAGTGAAGTCTGTCTGTTGAGTCTCTTAATATATTCAACTGAGAAATATATTTAATATGTGATGGTTGGCTCAATTGTATAAAATAGAAAAAAGGTCTCTGGAAAGAAATATGTAGGAGGTTATAAGAAAAGAAGGCTGTGAGACAATGAACAGTGTAACCTTGGCTTCTGATCCCACATGGCAGACAAGGAGATGTGTCACTCACATATTCCTTCCTAACTCTGAAGAGAATGATAATGTAAGAGTCACCAAATTGTCAGGGCCCTCAGCATACACCCCTGTGCCTGAGTCCCCATTCCTCCAAATAAAATCAACTCAAGTATGAACGAATGCCAAGCAGAATCACATAGTGTGGGACATTATGATATTTATAATATTTGCTTTCACTCTTCTATCTTTTGAGGGGGCAGTCTAGACATGACTCTCTGGCTTATCTTCACAAGAAGAATATAAGAAATCAGTTTCTGAATGTAAGCTCCTTGAGCTTTCTAAATTTGGGATTCCTATTTTAAAAATTGAGTTAAAGTTAAATTATCATAATCTTTTTTTTTTTAAACAAATGCATGGAACCTAATTATGCTACAGAAATAGATTTTTTTCTAAATAGGGTAAAAACCCTGCCATAGCTCACATTCTCCACTGTACAGAGCAGTGCAGGGGAAAGGCCAGAAGAATGTCCAGAACACATGTCCACACACATCAAGTTGCCCTTCATGCAGCTATTTGTAGCCCTCTGGGCACAGTGCATTATGGGGTATTGCTTTTTAATCCAAGGCCCCTATCTTTCCCACTCTCCTTTCTACTCCCAAACAGGAGAACTTACTTCAGTCAGTTATAAACCCAGACTGTTATCCAATTATCTAATTATCAACCCAGATAAGGTGGCCAAATTTTTCCTTTGGGGAAAAAATGAGGGAGACAGAGGGAAAAATATAGCTCTCTAGCTGCCCCCAACAATGTTCTTCAACACAGAAACTGAATTATAGCTGCACAAGTTTCAGAAAGAAAATTTTCCACAAGACAGAAGTGATGCCACAGAATTGAGAGTTATGGCCTGAGCTTCCATAGCTCCTTCTTTCTCCCTAACAAGGTTGTGACCCTCATGACTCATCATTTTACTGTCAGATATAACATTTTAATCATTTCCTGAAGGAACACATGGAGGATGGAGACTTGCCTGGAAGGATATCCCAAATTGCTTTGCCAGGACATAGCTAATGTTCTCAAGGCCTTGTCTGCCTCAGCCCAGACAAGGCGAGCAGAGGGGCATGTCTAGGCAGCACTGGTGTGAGGACAGTCTAAAAGGGAAGGTGACTGCGTTGGGTCATTACATCCAGTGTAGCAGCATCTCATCATTATTAATGCCAACGTCACAATTAGTGCAGACTGAGAAGAAGCAAGGAGAGAGATGACCAAAATGCCCTGGGAACATCATGACTGATAAGTGGAGAAGTTAATAGAAAATACCCAGAAAGCGTGCACGCACATCTAAGCTGCCTCAGTGAAGTTGAAAGGCTCCAGCTGGAAGGGGTCAGAGCCCTTGCTGAGTGAGTACTGGGTGTGTGGGAGAAAAGAGATCTTCCCAAAAGGGAGGGATCATGCTCAGCTTGGCAGATCAGAGAGCTTTGAGGATCCATTTGGGAGACCAAGGAGGAGTTCAGGGGTAGGTGACCACACAGTCAGCATCAGGAGGATGGGAATGAGACCTGGCTCAGAAAGCCTAACTGAAGGCAAAATCAGGCAAAGGTTGAAGCATACTGTGGATGAGGTGAGGCTGAGGCCGCCACTGAATAAGAAAAAAAATCTGAACAATAATTGTTGTAGGAGTGGTAGTAACCTTTATAAGAGCCCTTCAGAACAAGCAGATGAGAAAGGCAGTTTGAGCAAGGAGAGTAGTATCTGTTTATTTTCATGAGCAATTGGAGGCTTAAAAGATAGTCTTGAAGATTTTTAATCTTAAACAGACCAATACTGTACTATTTTCTCATCAACCACAGAATATAAACAGGTATCTGGAATACAATTTAAAATACAATTCCAGAATAAATTATAGCGACCTAGCTATATATCTCCACTTCGTGTGTGTGTGTATTTTTCCTCTCCCAGAAGTGCACCAAAAGTTTACTAACTTGGAGCGTCCCTTACTTCCCCGTGTCATATGGTGTCTCTGACAATTCCCAACATGGACCCCAAAACTCCAACATTGGGGTTTACCACTTTGCTCCCACCATAACTCTGCCTTCCTGTATACAGCATTCTTTCAAGTCTGCCTGTCATCCGGGACTTTCAGGGTGCATGGCTAATTTTCTTAGCACATAATGGAAACTGAATCATCCCCAAAGACAAATACCATTGGGTAGAAATCACATGTGCAAGGTCTATACACTCGACTCATAGGAAACACATTTTAAATGTCACAGTCTTCCTTGAGTTTCATGCTATTATTAACCTCGATTCTATTTGCAGAAAATGTATTCATAAAACTTTTCCTGCTTCAAAAATCAACACATTACTTTGTTGCTACTTCAGACTCTGTTTTCAGTTCTCCCACATTTTTGCCTTGATCCCAGGATAAGAAACCAATATATCAGAGTGAATACCTTGTTTGTGTTTGTCATTGCTATCTTCATCAGACAGCATTCACCTTTGCCCTTTGAGATAGCAGAATCCTCCTCAGATCAGACAAACTGAATTAAAAAATGTCAGAGACTCCCCAGTTAAACTCTAATCCTACCTAGTTTCACAAAATTAACCCACTCTATTCCCCCAAAGTATTCAGAAATAATTTTATTTGCTCTCATTCTATGGCAAAGCAAAAGTAGCAGACCCCAGCACCATTAACTATTCATCCCACCCTGTGATAACCTTGACCCTAGTAAACCCAGCATCTGTCTTGTGTTTGGGGTGGCTGTCAGCCAACTGGGGATCAGAAAATAACAATTTCCCTGGTCATATGTAAACCTTGACCAGCATGTTGACTTTATAAACCACCCTGTAAGCTCAGTAAATTTAATTGGTAGAAACGGTTGTCTTTCCTTGGCTCATTTCCCACTGATGAATATTACCGCCATGCGCATCCAGTGATCAGACATACACTCACAGGTTCTGTCTAGACAGGGAGAGAAGTTTCTACCTCTCTCCCCAAGAATTAGGCATTAATATGCTACTTTCCATTGAGATAAATGTTTACATAAATCATACTGGGAAAAATAAGTAGGATCTCAAATACTTCCAGTGGAGACATCTAGGCAGGATTAGTTAGATACAGAAACTATCACATTAGCTTGTTCCCTGCATACTACAAAGCTGTCCAAGTCAACAAGAGGAATGGCAACAGAGAGAAATATGAGTGATGGGACTACAAATCAGTGTTTTTGACAGTTCGCTTCAACCAACATTTGACCTTACTTTATGGTGGTGAAGAAGAATTAAGCATGGCTAATAGTCATAGAAAATGACAATGACAATTTCTACAATGTGATATAGAAATTATGAAGGAATTTTTTAACTACTTAGAAAATATCAAGTAAGGTATACCTTATAGGTAAATTATTATTCAAAATCTGAGGTATTACTGTTTTCTAAAGAAAAAAATTATATGTCTGCTAGCTCATACCAAGAATCCCAGTTTTCAATAACACAGAGTATGACAGGATTTACCAAAATTGTTCACAATATTTCACATTAAGCATACATAGACTTATGGATAACAATAAAAATAACTATCCCAATGCAATTAGTGAAAACAGGTGTGTGTGTGTGTGTGTGTGTGTGTGTGTGTGTTCATATATCCCTTCCTCAGTTTCTGACATGTTTATGACTGTACCATTTCTTCCTTATTTTTAAACACTCATTTGGTCTTAATTTTATAGGATATAGGTCTTAATTTTTTAAACACTCATTTGCCACTCCTTATATTATACTTTGGCAATCAATAAAAACTGAAAAGAATTTTCAAGCAGAGCCATCTCCAAGAGAAAACTTTAAATAGTTCTTACCATATAAGTAAAGCTGTAAACTAACTTTCCCTTAACTACTCAGCTGACTCACAACCTCATCTAATCCCTTTTTAATATTTTCTTATACTTAGAAAATTGTGGAACTAAATCTGCCAGAGATAATCAAATTCATAAGGCTTCCCATAAGTAACCCCAATACCATCATTATTATTAATATTATGAATCCACCCAGTTATTACAAGTAATAAAACAACATTTACCAATTTTCAACTCTCATAAGCAATAATAGATGATACAGTTTTATAAAATGTAATTTCTACTCTCAAAGAGTTTCTAATCAGATTAGCCATAATACTTTAATTCTTAATATCACTATTTTAAAAAATAAATTCCAACAGATAATTTTGATAGTTTTCAGATTGGAAATTTTCAGATTGAAAGAGTCAACTGAATGGAAATAGTCGCATTCTGCTTTGAACAGAGGAACCTCTGACCAACTTTAAATATGATATTCTAATTGGGGCTGCCTATCACGCAGTATCCATTCCCTCAGACCAAAATGGGGAGGGGGCTTTTGTGATCCATACTGTTTAATACTGCCCTGCCCTCAGATGTTTTTGTATGGAACTAGTAATGGGGAGCTCTCGCTGCTTCTCAGGTGAAAAATTATGTAAGCACAAGATGACTAGAGCTACCATTGTGATGATCATTGCTGCTCACATTAGCCAGGCTGAGAGAATAAAGCAGCATCCTGAGAGAAACAGGATGGGAGAGAGACTCAACAGGTTCTGTATCCAGGGTCCTGAGTTCAATCATATCACTGCCCTTCCCCACTGTTTGGCTATATTTGCCAATATATTTCTTCCTTGGTAAGTTAGTTGGGTTTGCACTTCTGTCACTTGCAAATAAAACATGTCTGAACTACTGCATCAGCTTTTTTCCCCCATTTCCAGAGCACATTACAAGAAAAATGGTCTCCGACTTCTGTAAGCATTACATGATGAATATGATGAATTTTGATCTAAAATTTGTCTGCGAAGACCTCAAGCATTAAACTTGCTATAAAGTGGTTATGTGGAATCTAGTCTTAATTTCCAAATTATCTTGGACAATTTCATTAAATAGCTGGGTCAGAAATAAGACCTAGATTGGATGAGTAATTCTCAAAATATTCGTTGTATAAATGTCTTAACTATTATAAATCCAAAGGCCCACTCAACAGTGCAACTTTCTCTTCCTTCTAATTTCAAATGCAGTCCGTTTTCTGTCATCCTGCTACTTCTCCACCTCCACACACACAAATATATTTTACTATCAATCACACGTTCTCTACCCTTTCATGGCAGTCTCATTGAATCCCCTTTTATCTCCTGGCCATCTGAGCAACTATATTAGCTGGACTTCCAGAATTTCTTCAGAGGTTCTTCCCAACTCAGAAAGAATCTGAACCAAATTTTGCAAACCATTAAACAAGAGGATTTTTAATATCCCTATCAACGCCATTTCTTCTGCATAATAACATTACTTCTTTCAAAAGATACTTTCTGTATCATTTTTGGCAGTTAAAGGGGTAGTTTTTGGAAGCTGTCTCCTCTTCCTGTCCTACAGTTACGTAAAACAAAAAATGGACAGTGCATGAGCACCAAGCAAGAATATTGTATTCGCAGCTGCTTTTCTTTAACCTTAGGATTCCTGAATTAATATGGGGGCAGAGAGAATAATTAGATATGATGCTTGAGAAATTGATTCCTAATAGTGTGTGAGGTTGAGGGTATTCGTCATTTTGCCCACCAGTCAAGTGTTTGTTCATGGTCTGCTCCACAAAGAAAAGGGTTTGGGGGAGGCAAATCTGTTTAAAATTATACAGCTCAAAGACTGACACTGTAAAATGAGGTCAAAAATAACCTGATGGCAAAAATATTAGTAGATTTCCATCGTAAAGTGTGCTTCAGCTTATGTAGTGCTTCAGATGGTCACAGCCACAGAAGAGACAAAAAGAATTTTAAAAATAAACAAAGATTTTCCATACAGTAGAAAAGATCCAAGTCCACCCACACCATTTCTTTCCTTTTCTTGCCTTGACCCTCAGCTGCTAACATAGCATCAAAATTACTGCAGACACATTGGAGTTGGAATCTCCCTTAATATTTACTTAGCTTGCCACCCAGGTTATGACCTGCCCTGCTGCTACAGAATGATAAATTCCTTTTGTCTCCATGGAGGCCTGAGAAGTCTTACTTAACTGGGGAATAAGCATAATTTCTGCCCTACACGTGATGTGGTTATCATGTCTGGGTTATTAGTCTGCCTATCTCTTGAGGCTACTTCATGGTAAAAATGTATTCAATAAAACTTTGGAACAATGTGGATTATATCACTTTCTCCAAAAGTCTTATTGCCTCCATGGTTGTTAATATCACTAAAGTGCAAGTAGGCACAAAGCCAAAAGGGAACAAAAGCTAACAATCCTGCAAATGTGCCACGAAAGGTAGGCCCACTCTAGATGAGAAGTGAGTTTAGGAGCAGCTAGATGCACAATTGCATTTCCTTCCAGCAGTTCTCCATTCCAAAAGTCAATCTGTTTTGTCCTTCACTGGAAAAAAAAAAAAAAAAACCGACAGCAATAATTGCTTTAATCACTTTGCTTAAAAATCAGCAAATTAAAATTCATATTGGTTTTAAGAACCAAAGTCTGCTAGATAGTAAAACCAAGTGATTCTAAGGTTTCTTTTAGTTTCAAATTCAAAATAGCAGGCAATGAGCTTTCATTAGTAGTTCCGTGGTAGAATTATCACCTGCCAAAATGATAATTTCCAAATTATCTTGGACAATTGTAATGAAATTATAAGTTTGTAGGTGTATAGATGAGAGCAATGGGAAGTCAGAAAAGGGGGAAGAGTATGAAGTACAGCAAAATGTCTACACTATGTAGACATGGGTGCTACTCACCAATACTTTGAGTTTTTTCCTTCTGAGACATGGTAAGTTTGCATGTTTCCTCTCCTTGAAGTTAAGCATGGCCAGGTGGCCAGTCCCAATCAAAATGTCTGAAGCAAATTTGACATGTTACTTGTGAGCTAAAGCATGTATTTGTCAACATTAGTGGTCCCTGTTCTTTCTTTACCCTGCAACTTAAGCAGCAACATTCCAGAGAAATGAGCAACTACCAGTCTGATCCTAGAGTGAAGGTGCTAGGGAATAAGTACCTGCACTTGATGTAGGGTGGCCATGTGGTACCTTTGCTCTCTTGAGACTTGGAGTTGGCACTGCACTGTAACTACAGCTCTCCTAATAGACACCAAGGACAGCTTTATGAGGAAGTCAGATCTGACTAAATAGTGAGGATAAGAAAGAGGTTGAGAAATGCTAGAAATGGGAACTAGTCCAGAGATTCTCAAAGCTGTAAGTAACCCAATAAATAAGAATATCCGGATATGGAACTCAGGTGTAAGGAATTCTTAAAATTTTCCCAGATGACTTTAAAGTGTATCTGGGATGAAGAGCCACTGGTCTAAACAGTAAGGAGGAGAGGAGAATAAAAGTGGATAGATAGGATAAATAAGGCACAAAGAGCTTTTGCAGTTTCCATATGTCCTAGATAGGGTTTTCTAGATAACTTCAACACAGAAATAAACTTATCCAATCTGTACAACCCAATGGGGAAAAAATGACGTGCTATTCAGTTTATAGTTTACGAGAGTCACTTTTCTTTTTCTTTCTTTCTTTTTTTTAGAGACAAGGTCTTGCTATATTGCCCGATTGCCCAGGGTTTTCTCGATCCAGGATCAGATCTGAGTAGTCCAAATTCCAGATCAGATCTAGGATCCTTCAGTCTCAGGCAATCCCCCATTTCAGCCTCACAGGTAGCTGGGATTACAGACATGTGCCACTACGCCTAGCTAAAAAAAATTTTTTTTGAGACTAGGTCTCGCTACATTGCCAGAGGTGGGTCTCGAACCCACAAACTCAAATGATTTCTAGCCTCGGTCCCCCTTCCTAGGCTGGGATTAAAGGCACGTACCACCATGCCTGGCCCCAAGAGTCATTTTTCTTGTCTCTTGTATGGTTTAGGTCAAATGTCAGTTTTTTTAACTTAAATTTTTCTTTGAAAGAAGGAAGAATTACAACCCCATATGAAATTAATCTTTAAGTGACTCAGGTGCCTGTCTAACACATTCACATATCCTTTCAAAATTTGTGAAATCTATAGATAATAAAGCTATTATTAATGATATTAGTAGCTAATGTTTATTGAACCTTTCCTATGAGTAAAGCAATGTAACTTGCAATCATAAACTTGCTGAGTGTATGCTATAACTATAACCCTATTGGATAATAATTATTATTATCCACATCTTGCAGAAAAGAAATCTCTGCAAAAGAGGCTGAGGTTCATGACAATGAAGTATGTTTACTGAGAATCTGCAATCCTGAGTATATTATGTTAAAAACCTAGATATTTCTGAGTCTAAAATTCACTATTTTGACTACTCCACAAAATAGACTTAGTAAGATTTCTTTTCACTGTTATTTTTCTAAATAACTATAACAAAATAAAAACCCATTTTAATTTGAAGCAGAAATGATTTAATGAATAAACAAAATCACTTATCAAAAAACAATGCTTCCTCATGGAAAATAGCTGTTATATCCAAAGCCCACCATTGTTACATAAATAATTTGCAAAGAAGGAAAGGGATTTTTATCTTCCTAAACTCCAAAGGAGCAACACAGTAATTTCAATTAGTTCACAATTAGCCCAACTCAGAGTCAGTCAGCAATTATCACAACTCTGTCACAGAAGTCAATTTGCAGGCAATATTATCCATACCTTCTTACATCCCAATTGAAAAATGTATAAGTCAGGTCACAGATTTGGGGGAAATATGGAATTAAATAATTGAAAAATTTTGATTCAAGGTAGCTAATCTCGTTGGAGATAAACTGCCCAATAGCCCTAGTGTTAAAATAACACTTAATAAATTATAACATATATATTCAAAATGCCTTTAGAAGTGTGCACTTTTTGACTGCTAAAGCTTGCAAGAAATCAGAATATTGCTGACCATCTTTCTGTAAAAGAAAACCAATAAGAAGCCGGACTGGGAGGCAGGGTCTGGGCCCACCTGCAGCAGACGCGCACACAGATGAGGCTCCCACCAATTCCCCTGGCAGCAGCTGCCAGGGGCCTGGGGTTAGCACCCCACTTGGGGTCCTGGGAGAGGGAGGGTGGTGCTTAGTTCCTTCATGTCCAGGGGCAGGGGCAGCACCTCTGCCAGGGTGAGGGCTACGGGTGGGGTGGGATCCCCCCTCTTGTCGCTCCCACTTCTAACAGATATCACTGGAAAAGAGAAAACCAACAATCTACTGACACAGGAGAAAAGAAGAACAAACAAAGGCCCTGGTCATGATCATCACCTGGGAGAGACACAAACTGAGCAAGAAAAGACCCGTCACAAGACATGACTGTGAGATTAATCACATAAGTGACATAGCAAAGAGCTCTTCCTACAATGTTCTAGGGGTTAATGAAATAAGCCCCGATTCAGAGATCACACCAAGGTGAGCGAAGTGCCTTCTTCTCCCATCTTTTCTGAAAGAAAGCCACAGAGAAGGGTCTGTAGCCTGCAACAAAACTGTAAACCACAAGAGTGAAGAAGAGATGGACAAACCTCTTAGGAGGATTCCCATCGTGGAACCTGCTAATGCCAGTGGCCAAGAGATGGGATCCTAACACCAGATGCCAAAGTTAAAAGACTTAAAAGCAGCACCACAGGACAGACACCATAACGGAAGAGTCAGCCAGCATGAATGAGGCATGAATCCCAGCAACCACACAGGTCTGAAGAAAAGGAGACTGTCAGTTTCACAGCAGAAAATGCCACAAAAAAGGAACCTGGAAAACAATGCTACACACCTACACCTACCCTGCAAGAGGTCCCAGATAAGCAGGGATGGGCTATCTGCCTCAAAGTTATACTTAGAAATTAAGCAGCATGGACCAACAGGTCACTGGAACTCAGGTCCTCACCCAGGATAAGGACATTTAGCAGATATCGGAAGAGATCAAAGGGCCAAACAACGAACAACTAAACATCAACTTCACCAACTAACAAAGCACAGAAAGATGGGAGTTGGAGTAACTGGAGGGGGATATGGAGGGGAAAGGAGAGAGGACCATATATCAGGGGATCAATTAATGCACAAATGTGACAAATCAATAAAATTATTTAAAAATAAAGAAAAATTTTTGAAAAAGAAAACCAATAGAAGAACAATTGAATTGACATGCCTGAAAACTAACCTTTCCTTTTCCAAGGAGTGGATAAGCATAGTGGCAAAAAACAATAACCTGAAGAAAGAATGAGAATACCCACAAAGATGTCATTGATAGTCCTAATGCACTTCAAGACTTTCATAGATCTGCCCCCATAATTACATTTTGACCAATATGTATTTAACCCATAAAATCAGAGAACCTATGGGGTCCAAACTTTAAGTAACATTACATTCAAGAAAATAAACTGTAACTAACAAAAGTAATATGTAAATTAATTCAAATAATTGACTTTTAGTTCTAAAAAGATCCATTCATAATATGAAACAATAAATTATAAATGTTATTCCTCTTTTTCGCAATTATCTAGGGTCCTAGACTACATCTAGACTAAAAATCACTAAGTTTTCCAAAGCTCTTTAAAAATTACAGCCATGAACAATGGCTTGCATTACTGATACACTTTCTCTTTTCTGACTTCCTTGGCAAAAATAGGCTGCTTCATCCCATGAATATTGCCCTTGCTTATAGGACTTACTTGACCAATGGGATGAGAGCTGACACAGTATATCCCATATGTCACCTCCAAGAAGAGGTGTTTAATGTGCTTGCATGTTTTGACTTGTTATCTCTGCCTACCTTCCACCTTGAGTAAAGAAAACCAAAAAAAAAAAATTCTTGAAATGAGAGATACCTGGAACAGAAAGGAACTTGACTCACATCTGGGAACAAAGCCATCAGAGTGGACCACAAACCTGTGGGTGAGAAATTAATGTTGGTTTTATAGAACACTGAATTCAGTGGTATGTGGCACAGCCTACTGCAGCAAAAGCTAACACACAATGTGACTTTCCTCCTTTCATTCTGTTTCCCTGTGGTGAGTTAGCACCCGCCTCTTTAGGGAAGACAAGAGGGAGAAATTGGAGTAGGCCATACAAAATGAATCCTGCTTGCAGAAGGAAAAGGTATAAAATAAACTAGGAAATGACTGGGAAAATGGCATCGTGACACATCAAAGAAGGCTGTCTCTAAGATTGAGACATAAAACTGATGTAGCTGTCAGTGAGCCCTGTAATCAACAAAGAGAAAAGCAGAGACCAAGACCATATCACCTCTGTCTAATTGAAGGTCACAGTCATCCCAAACAAAAACATATGCCACCTTAACTTACTTGGCTTGCAGAACAAGGGAGCATTTGGAGTCTCATAGGAGGGGAGACGCTGATGAGCATGGAAGTCAGAGCCCTGTGCCTATTATCCATTGAACTGGTGGTTTTTCAATCTACATTGGCCTGAGACTCCTGTGAGATGACCATGTGATGGCCTCAAAAAATAAACATTGATGTTAGCTTATATGAAACTAAATATATAATTAGGCCAAGATATATATTGCTCCAGTTGCCTTTATATGCCCATTCTGCTTGTATAGCAGACAAGCACTAGATTGCTATGTACAGAGCAGTCTAGCACTTGACACACATAATTCCTTTTATAAATAGTATTTCATGCTGATCATTATGTCTTTAACTGATTTACCAATTGGGATGCTGTTAGAAATGACTAGAAACAGAGCATCTCTACCTACAGACAAACTGGAGATTATAAACCTTGATAAACAAAGTTGCTGCCTGAAGGATCACAGTGTCCACACTGATCAGGGAGAAGATGACCCCTGAGACAAGAGTGACCCCTTGATCATGTCCAAAATTAATAAGGCTGAATTTCTCTTGGGTCTCCAAAGTATCTGGGTAAAGAAACTTGCACTACTATTGCTTTAACTGCTCTGTTCCCAAAAATACGTGAACTTTATAGTCTTCTCTTTGCCATATTCACCATGCTGATGTCACAAAAAAACTGAAAACAATAAAAAAATTGACATCATGAGCCATTTTTCAAGCACCATATTCTCCTTGCTCTATCTCAAGGAACCCATGTAAAGATTTTTTCTGCTTTTTCTTTTTCTTCAAAAAAACCACATTTTTCTAACAAACTAGTACAGCAACTCATTTTTCACTCACTTAAAATAACTGTTAAAGGACAAGCTTTGTAAGAAGCTGATGAAGCAATTGTAAGAGATGAGGGATGATGAATGCTAACATCTATGCCCTACCTGAATGACCATAAGATTTATAACTGTAAACCTGCAAATCTCTGGCTTATGTATGCAAATGTTGATCCAATTAGTGATTCACCTGCTACTGCTAATTTAAAGGTCAGAGGTGATGGATTACCACAAAGCTGGCAGACTGGGGCCTGATCTGCCAGCATCATCCATACCCACACAAAGGAAAGCTCAAGGAGAGAATATCTGAAGATTAGCTCCCTAAAGACCCATCAGAATTTTATATCTACTAATTTGGAAGAAAAAAATGAGTTGTGTGGGAAAATATAATTATAATGCTGCTAGAAAATAAAAACAGGCAAAGCAAACCAGGCATTGTTGCATCATTAAAGGAGAAAATAACCCTTCTGGGTAATTTTCCCATGGAATTCAGTACAAAAAAAAAAATGGGAAAAGGTTTGGAAGAAACCACATGTGATTCTTTCCCCTCCAATTACAGCAAATTTCCACAGTTTTCAACTCAGCAAAATGCCTGAGCCAAGGCTTGGCAAATAGCAGAGAATAAAGTTGTTAATAAAATAAAAAAATTTGGGTCCAAGTCTCCCAGACTGCTAGATTGAATAGATTCTCGTATTACTTAAACTAAGTTTAGAGATATTTATTCAATTTCTGACTTCCAGTTTCAGCTGAAACAATCTAATTAAAATGTAGATAAAAAAAAAAAACTGCTTCTCAGCATCCACAGCATCTATAGATCTCCATATGCCCTGGTATCCAGAGCTGCCTCCTTTGTCGGCCTTTGGCTGCATCACAGACATGTGCTACCAAACCATTGCTGTGGTCACAGATCTCTATGATCTACCATCCCTCAAACCCACACCTCTTTGTGATTCCTATGCCTCAACCCAAAGCACAACCACAGGATCAGTTATTTGGACCAAGGGCCAGTCCTGTGGTCACCCAGACCTCGCCTTCAAAGGGCTGCTAAAAGCAGGGTCTTGTTTGGTCAGGAGACTTTCTCCCAGGCAGCTTGAGAAGGCTTGGAAGTACAAGGTTCCCGCTGAATGGCTCCCCACATATGGTATCCTGGAGGTATCAAGAGCCTAATGAGGTGTCCTATAAAAAATCCTGCTTAATGAAGTGACCTCAGAGGAGAAACAGCAGGTGGGCAACATCAATGGGCTGTGGGCAGGAAAATCCAGTGGATGCTCATTAGGTTTACCTCATCAGAAAATATCGCTGTCTTGGAGAAAGAAGAAATAAATAAATAACCCTCAGCTGAGGTATGTTGAAATCCTGGACTTTCAGCTTCCACAGTCATACTGCCCTGAGTCTCCTCTTTGTTCAGTTTTATTTATAGTCTCTTGTGTTACCCTCATTAAGTATTTGTATTTACAATAAAAACATGCCATGTCTTCCTCTTGCTGAAATATTTGTGAGTACCTACTATGTGTCATGGTTGTTTTCTGAAGTATCTCCTTGAAACTTTCCACTGCCCAATTTGAGACTTTGACCACTCTGAGCCATTCAGTTATCAGCTGGTGGAGTGGGATTCAACTGCAGACCAGGCTCTTTCCTTACCATTGCACCCACAATTTGAAGAACCTATTTGTCTTTACCACTTTTATTTGAATGCATTCCCTGTTCTTTTTTAATATTATCTTGTTATAACGTTTACCTATTTAACCTTACTTTCCCCACGCTTCTGTTTTCTCTATTTCCCCAGTCCTCTACCCTTCTTTCTTTAGACGCTAGATTTTTTCACCGTTTTCCTCCCAAACTTTCTTCTTGACACTGGGCACCCAAAATCCTTATAATATCAAGAATATCAATACACATGGATGAACTGTCCATACTGTTTAACATCCCTCCTACATTTACAGGCACTGAGCACAAAGAAGTAAAGTAACAAATTCAAAGACCCACTGCTAGCAGAGAGTTGGACTTGTGCCTGAGAAGGCAAAGTCTCCTTGACACAATGCACATAAATGCCAGCGATATGCCCTGAGGTTTGGGTAAAGAAAGACTTTAATACGGAGCTGGAGGGAGAAAGGAGGAGTCCTAAGACTCAGATCCACTTTTCACAAAAACCCCAACAAAGGACTACAGCACATTTGGCAAAGTCAGGCTTGGGAGAGCATAAGAACTAAACACCAGTGAATGGAGCTTAGACTGAGACAATGGAATGCCACAGGGGCATGGAAGAAAGCAAACTAGGCTGAACTCCCTCAGATGATTACAAACAGGTTCACATGGAGAAAGGTGCTCTTTGGCTCATCAGATCTTCCTGCCTGGTGGACACCTGATTTCTGAGAGCTGTCTGAATGGTTCCTTTTCCTATATTTTTCTGCTTCCATGTCAGTGATCTCTTGGTTTTGTCTGTATGACTCGTAGTTGAGAATATTCTGCACTGATACATCTGAGAAAACATTGAAAATCAGTTCAAACAATAGTTCGCCATGCTTAATGTTCCTGTTGGTGGGATGGATTGGCCACAGTTTTAATCTGTTTACAAATGAATCTTTCATTCTCACCTTAGTGTTTTTCCTACCCATCTACTTCACTCTCATGTTCCCTGATCAGGATCATACAGTACAAGACCATTTTCCATTTCTGAATGATCTTCCAGTATATCTACAAGCCCATCGATACTGTCTCATTCAACACTTTCTCACATGAGTTCTAGACTGAAGTTCATGACTCCAGAGACATTGTTTTATAATCTTTATATACCTGACAACTGAGACTGACTTGGAATTCCATAAGTGGTTATTCAATGAGAGAACAGAAACAGAAACTCTTCTAAATTTCCTCACAGACCCAAGTGTACTTTGGTATGGAGAATGATTGCAGAGGAAGCTTTGTCTATAAGGGGGTAAGGCATATATAGGAAATCTTTGTACTTTCCATTAAACTTTGTGGTAAACTTAAAATTGCTGTAAAAATAAATTATATTTTAAAAATGAAATTCCACTTCTGCTAACATATATTAACAAATACATATGTTTTAGAAGACTTAAATTTTCTATTCAATGTCAGAAATAATCAAGTACCTTTATTACAAACTGTTTTACTTTCATATCATGATCTTCCAAAAAAAAGGAAAACAGTGAAAAGTAGGGGCCAATAAAGAAACCAAGAAACTCTCTGAAAGAATTAAGTCTGATTCCCAATAAGTGGGAAAACCTCAGCAGAAATTCAACCAGTATGTGGTCAATTTAAATATAACATATATATCTTCAAGATTTGCTAGCTAGAAGAGATGAGTTGTAGGAATTGATACTTCTTGTCTTTTTCAATTTTCATCTGTGACCACCGCTTAGGAAAGAATGTGTTCTTTTATTTTCTGCTTTTGATCCATACAAGTCTAAGCTTATAACCTGTCAACAACCTCCTCTGCACAATCAGCAAGTAAAAACCCTCTGTCGATAAAGAGCTCACACACTTGTCTACAGCATCAGTGCAGTCTCTTTCTCAGGTTCTGCACATGTGCAAAGGACCAGGCTATGTCTTGGGCAGTTCCAGTAAGGAGCTGCAGCTGCTTTATTAGAAATTAATGAGGCAGTATCTAGACAGAGATGTTTCTCCATTGTCACACTCTACTCCCTTAGCACTGGATTCCTGAGCCTCCCAATGGTTTGAGATTTTGAGTCATTTGTCCACTTCCAACTAACCTTGGTAGAAGGTTCTTGTGATAAATATATAATGACTGAACCCAGTTGTTCCTGGCTTATTCATTCCTACTGAATGAATTATTAATTTTCCAAGAATATCTTCCCTGGAGTTCCATTATTTATTCTTTCCATTCCAGATGGCTAAGAGCATACAGTTACATTACATTGTCTTTGGAATTACAATGATAAGAAGGGCAGTAAAATGGCCAGAAATCAGAAAGCAGGAAATCTACTAATCTTAGGAAAAAATCAGCAGTCATTTCATTCCAAATTGTCAGAGACAGTGAAAGGGAAAAAGGTAAAAAGCACATAAGCCTTAAACCATCTCTGTAAAGACAATAGATTTATGATAAAAAGTTTCAATCTTGTTTCTGTGTTCAAAGAAATTCATTTGCCAATCAAATAAGAGTCCAGAATTCTATCTTACTGTGGTGATGACAAGTCTTATTTTGGGGTTGGAAGAGGATTTGGAATCTAGATTCAGAAAGAGTACTGATATTTTGCTTCTGTGTGTCTGAACAGAAAGAGAGCTTGCAGGATAAGAAGGATTTAGGCAACCAAGAATTATTGAGTCCCTATGAAAGGAACCCATGACTCTTCTTTTCTTCCCATCACCAACTCTTCATTTTAGGAGTAGTTGTAGATTTAAAACACACACAAACAACTTGGGGTTAGTAAAATATAGTTCTCATGTAATGCATTTTGTCTCTTTAAATGATTTCTATAAGATTCTAATATGTTAGGAAAGATAGACAAAGCTGCTATGCCTTCATTGTAGCAAAAGCTTTTCCCCAGTCTTTGGTGAACTTGGCTTTTTTTCTAGAACACATTTAATATCTATCTAATTAAGTCTCCTAATCTGTTCCTATCCACAGGGAGGAGTGAAGGGGTATGGAGGAAACAAGACTTGTTAAAGCTAATCATTCAGTTAATAAAGACAAGCTTATGAGTGCTGGTATATAAGAGCTTATTATACTATTCCTCTCTACTGGTGTATATATTTGAAATATTTTCCATATTTCCAACATTTTTCCAAAATAAAATTCAACTTCCCATCATCTCTATCAAGTGGAGCATTATTTTATGCTTCTGAAAAATATCTTCCTGCAAATACTATATTGCCATCATTATTCTAAATTTTGTTGCTAAGCAACACATGGAGTCCTTTGTCCTCCTTCACTGCAGGTAATTCAGTTTACAAACTTTCTCAATTCCACTCCACTGTTCTCTTGTAGCTAAAAAACTATCTGTTGTTCTGACTGGAGTTTCGTGAATGACTATACTTTTTGACACTGTTATATTTTAAAAGACACTAGGAAAGGCAGACCCTACATGAATGACTTGCCAACTGAGAAATTAGAAGGTCATTTGTGACAAGTCTTCTATAACCTCTTTGCCAGAGATACTGTTGATGCCTTACCCAAATCCCCTTCACCAACCAGGGCACCATCGCCCAGCTGCTCAGAGTGATGACCAAGATGTATGGTTAAATGCCCAACAACTGGTCTGACAAGATAAGCTTGTAAAAGCACTCCTCTCCTTTCCCCCACACCCCCACTCCCACCATGTATGATTTTCATGGTGCAAAGGTTGACTTCAAATCCATAGGACGATGTCACAGAATGAGGAGTGGGGAAGCAATGTACACAGTCAACTCCTGTGAGTTCTGTGTAGCAACACCAGCACACCACCGTCCCACACCACTCACAACTATTCCTTTCTTTCCCCTGGGTTTCCTGAAGAAATTTAACTGTCAGGTTTCACACAGGAATAGCTGGAGCATAATGACTAGCTGAGCAGAATGGACAAAATCCCAGCCTCTTCAAGGAGAGGATCAATTTTCCATTGGGATTTGTTCTTCACCCTACAAATCATATAATGTTCCTTGAGATCATGTTTCTGTTCAGCTCTTTCCTTTCTCCTATTCTGCTTCCCTCGCTTATTAGGAGTCTTTTTTCCCTTAAATAGCATGTTTATAATATAAATTGCATGCAGTTGAATGTTCGCCTCAGGCAACACATTGGGAACCCAACCCAAGATACATGCCAAACATGCCCCAAGGACTAAGATTTCCCAAAATTTCCATCCAATACACCCCGTAGGGTAAATGAGTTCTGAAAATCTTAGTGATTTTTAACCAGTGACTATAACTGGCTCCAAGTTTGGGGCCCTGTATCTCTTGTCAGTGCAAAACAACTGGCATCGCAGACAGATAGGAAGCTTCCTTGAGACCTGGGAAGACATTGAAGGGTGACATATTACAAGTAGATGGGACTTGATGGCCAGTGTCCTCTCTTGGCGAACACATCCCCTTCAATAGCCAGGCATAGATGGATCTCCGGGGCAGTTGGATTGGGTCCTGTGTGACAAAGAAGAGACCTTGGACTGATGTAGTGGCTGCAAGGTGTCAGGGGTTGTGGGGTGGCTGTTTTTCACAGATCTGTGAGCATCTGTGCTGAGAGAGTGACCCAGGGTCCATGAGCTACAGGTTGATATATGGGGACTGCAACAATGTTTGAAGCTTCTCAAGGAAGAGATCCAGAGAAAACAATTCACTGCTAAAGAAACACTAAACTCCTCCACTAGAGAGGAAGAAGAGGTTGATGCTATGCCCCAGGCTCCCCAATGGTGACAAAGAAAAACCTCCAGGCTCACCCAGTGATGACATAGAAGATGAAACAACAGAAGTCCATGGGCCCAGGGGCTCAGGCTGCTGGGCTGCCCCAGATGGTGTAGTTTGCCATGTATCATCCATATGCCCAAGCGGAACTGGTGAACTTGGGTAAATGGTTCTGTCAGAAAGAAGTAGAGGCTGAGACTGCTTGATTGTGCATTTATAGAACCTGGAGGTGGACAGGATTATTTGTATGGCACAAGAGAAGGAGAGTGGCCTCACTGACCCTGGACCCATTGTTGAGACAGCAACTGCAGAACAGTCAGTGGTACGGCCAGGGGTGACCACTCTCTGCTGGACTGGATCATGGCTGCTGTGTAAACAGTCTGGGTTAAAGTGGGAGATCTGCCAGAAAGCCTGAGTAGATGGCAAAAGTACACTGAGCTGGTGCAAATACTTCAAGAAAAAAGAATGAGATAGGCCATGTTTAATGTAAATGAGCACGGTCCTGATGATAATGAGCATTTCACAGCAGAAATGAGGGACTTGATACTGAAAAGTACCCCCTTCTCACTCAGGTCTCTTATGGCAATTGTGGTTCCCTCTGTGGGATGCTGACATGACGTCACTGTAATGGGAGTCCGTATGGGTGAAATTGAGAGCTGGTGTGCTCAGACGGGGATACAGGTAATTGCTGACCAACTGAAAAGAACACCAGAAAGGGTAAGCCAGGCTCTGAAAGTCACAGAGTCTCTTAAAGTCCCCCATCTGAGATGTGGATAGATCTAGTGAGAGCACGTGTATAGTGCTAAAATACATGCACAGCCCAATGGTTTGCTATTAAAACCTTGGAGGCAATTGCAGGAGGACCAGAGGTTCACATCTATGAGAAGAAGGGCTTCTAGGAAGAGGAATGCTGGGGACTCCTCCAGACCCAGGCAGAGGCCTTGCGCCTTAGTGATTTGGAGGGTCACTTGCTGCCAAACCCAGCCCAAGAGAAGCCCCATTCACTATTGGATAGCACGAGGGCCGAGGAGCCCTTCCATGGGGGATGGGCAGGGACCAGAAGCCATGCGTGGAGTTTGTTATCCTTGGGTTCCCAACCCAAGTGCATGTGCAGAGGATTGGTCTAGCGCAGGGATCTGTGTGTCACTGGCAGCCGAGGCTGAGTGTTGTAGTGACAGCGGAGAGTATTTTTGAAGATTGAGCATCTATCTCCCCAAAGGAAAATGTATATAGCCAGTTTCAGAGTGAATCCTGGAGGGGGATGTACTATGAGGCTTGTGGTATAGACCAGAGCCAGACAATGCCAGAAAGCCAGATGGCTCCTGGCAAGTGATGGTAGTTGACATGAGTGCAAGAGTGATTCCCCCAGCAGTGCCTTTCATAGCAGACTTGATGGGTCCTCTGTTGGTGCCAATAACCTTTTTGTGTTTTGCTCATTATTGGCTGGCACCCTAACAGCTTAGTGGACTGGGCTCTGTTGTATTCTGTTGTGTTGGTTTATTTTTGCTGGTCATGGCTAGGTGTTCCACATTTGCCTAGGAAAACATGCAGAAGAAGAATACTGCAAAGATTGAACAGTGAGAAAAGGAAAAAATAGCTGCAGGGGTGGACTATAGGGTAAATGAGTTTTCAGGGTTTTTACCCTTCTGCCACTAGCACCAATGACCAGCACCTGTGGTATTGTGCCTTCCCCATGATTGTACATGTCTGACCTAGTGAGTGTGTGCATGAGTAAGTGGGAGTACACCTGGACTACAAGGGCAGGGTTAAAAAGGGTCGCGTCACCCTAAGGGAAGAGAGAATACCCCAAAGAGTACTCCAGAGAGAACTCAAGGGAGAATTCAGAGGAATTTGAGAGCAGGGACTCACAAGAGTGTTTCTTTGCTGCCTGTTTTTCCCCTGTTCACTATTAAAAATTCTATGATGATAATGCCAAGAGCTCCAACATACTTTAGCTGCTAGAACCCATGATGAACCTACCCAGATTGGGATGGCTGAAAAACACCCTAGGGAAGATGAAGAAATAATTAATCCCAGGATATCTAGATATATAAACCAAAGCAACTAACTACAGCCTTACATTTTGGAAGTCTTATGTCACAAAAAACTTCTTTATTTTTAAAATATCTAAATTATGTTCCTATAAACTAGGTTATATAGAGAGTATATGTGGACCACTAAAAAATGTTTGTACCCTCTCCAAAATTAATGAATAAAATCCATGTTTTGAGGTACTGGACTATAATGGGTCCCAGTTTTCCAGCCCTGAAGGTCAGCCTGCCTTTAGGCCTCCTGATCTCAGGTGCGAGGATGGTCTGTATTTGAACCGAGCTGCATAGCCACCTCATACACTCAGGCAACCTCATACACTGTGCCAGTGCTCTAGAGATTATCCTTTGAGCAGTACAGGTGACCTACTCCAACACAGTGTAAAAACCAGTTTTTCCCTTATTTACTCAGGAAGAGACAGAGGGAGGGAGAGAGGATAAAGGAAGGATCAGTTGTTGATAACTAATGAATTTAAGTATGCCTCCTAACCTCCCATTTTACAGATGAGGAAAAAATGAGATTTGGGGCATGAAAGTAATTTGCTGAAGGTGAAAGAATCAGCTCATGCTGAAACGGAAGCATGGTTTTGCCATGTCTCTGGATTCCCAGTGCAGAAGTTTCTCTGCTGTCCTGTGTTCCCACTCTAACTTTCAAGAAACAACAGTGGTGCCAGTACAGGGACTGAGAAATCTGAAGTCTGTGGCCACCCAGGAAAATGTCTCCGCTGATCCACTAGGGTTGGGTGGTGGTTTGTTTAGCAAGATACCTTCAGACTCCAAGTGTCTCCAAGTGTGAGTCAGAAACTGCCACATCATCCAAAAGCAGACCTGAGTGAGAACAGTCTGGTATGTCCCAGCTGGAGTCTCTTGATAATAAATGGTCCAAGAATGCCCTCTGGTGACTTTCTGCTGTGTGTTCAGGCAATTCGGAGTCAGGAGGAGGCTGTGGAGAAGAAGAAAGAAGTTCAACTCCTGGAAATGGTTTTCTCATGGCGTGGGTGTTCTGTCAGCAAATTGTGGCAGGATCTAACCAGGAAGTGGGATAAAAACGTAATACTTGGTTAGACCTCTGTTGCATTTGTCTTTTGTTCTCTAACAAAGACTATAATTCTTTTTTAATTGCACAATTATTTCAGTACTTACTGAACTCATATTATGTTAATACAAAAGCATAGAAACAATAACAAATGGGTAGGCATAAAAATCTCTAACACAATTTTAATTTAGCCATAACCTTCTCGGGTTTGCTGTATAATATGATCACCATTTCCCAAGAAAAGAAGCAAAAGCATGTGCCTGCATCCTCAGAATGGACTTATACCCACAAGTCCACTGCCATTTCATTTTTGGTGACAGATAGTGTGGGAAAGACTGGCAGTTGTGCCCCAATATATACCCCTGAATAAATTAGAAGGAGCCTTGAATAGAAGTAATGAATGAAGACTCCATTGCAATTTAACCTTTTCTAGTAGTATGGCCTAGGTGTTTACTCCTTTTCAGTCTTACATGGGTAAAGTATACAACTTTAGGTTTAGAAAGAAAAACATCTGTTTGAACCTTCCTCATATCAGGCCTAGGCATTGTCAGAGCTGTTACTTGGTGAGTATTTGCTAGGTGCCAGGTAACATGCTAGGTTTTTTGATTACTTAAGAACTCACAATAAATTTTTGAGAAAAGAACTGTTATTATATGTATTATGTATGTAGACAAGAAACCTGAGATATGGAGATATTGCAATATACTTCCCAAGTTCACACAATCACCAGTGAAAACAAGCCTTACGTACCAAGCTATTCATCAACTACTAGGACTGTGCTTTTTCGCCATCCTGATACCTAGCACCCACACCCTTTCTAAACAGCCACACTTTCTCAATTTCTCCAATAATGAGCAAGATTTATAGCATCTAACAGCTCTCACTAAGCAGAGAGCTTCTGTCACCCTGTGTTTTGTACCCTTTTGTCTTAGTCTGAAACTATGCAGAAGTCTCCCTGCTCTCCTTCCCATTCCTCTATTTGAAACCGAGTATCTGGTCACCAGCTGTGTCTCCAAACCATATTCAAGCTGACTAGGCCCAGGTTCTCTGACACTTTCTTGTGTAAGTAGTTTCCCAGTATTAGGGTTCATTCCAGTTGTTTTCACTGCTCCCCACAAACTCAAGCCTTGAACCACTCTCAATAGCCTCTGACCACTGTGGAGCAGTGATATCAAGTGATATCCTCTGACCACTGTGGAGCAGTGATATCACTCGATAGCAAGTGATTTCCTTGCTATCAAAACCATACTTCTAACTAGAAGATAGCTGGAAATGACCTTGACTCTTGCAGCAGCTGCGTCACACATTGATTATACACGTGGAGACTATACCCCACAAGAATCCTCACACCAAAAGTGAGACCTTCCTCAGCCTGCAAATGCATGCTACATGTTTTAACTGAAATAAAGGTTCTCCTTATTTTCTTGTTTTCATTTCTTAATCTGTGCTCTCTATTGAGGTCATCTCAGCTCCAGATCAAGACGTTGGAAAGGTATGGTCCACATATGGAGCCCTAAAGCTTCGCTCCCACACATCCTTTATACGTCACCTCCAACTGCATGAAGCCTCTTTGTGTTACCACGGCTTGGCTTACCTATCTTCCTTTTTCCCACGAGGACGTCACAAGAGGCATTATCAAATGTCTTCCTGGAATCCAGACACACTTTGTCTCTGGCGTTTCCCCTCCCCACCAGTCTCCCCACTCTATCACAAAAGGAAATGATGCCAGTTAGACATATCTTGTTTTTAAGCAAACCCACACTTAGTGGATCCATATTTACACATACTGATAGGCTCAATGGGATATTTACTTCAGAAAATGGAAGTTCCTCCAAGAAACTTTGAACGATAACAGTAAAAGAGGACTAGGCTAGGCAACTCTCCCCAGAACCTGGCTGGCCCTCCTCCTCCCCAGGACAGCCCAGGCCCAGGGCTGTGTGGTTACAGGTGATGCCAGAGAACCCACCTAGCTGGGTCTACAGAATTCCTGTGTAGGGACTGAGAATACCCCTTTTATCCCTGATAAGATCCCCTTCTCCTGGGATCATGACAATCCTCTTGGCAGGGGGAAGAAAGCTTTGTAGCCATGTCTGCTGGTCAGAAATTCCTGGAGAGCATCTAAACTACATGGTTCATGCGTTGGAGTCCCAGCGAGGACACTCATATTCACCACCTTTGACTTTTGAGCAGGACATGGCTGTCACTTCCAGCGCAATGAGTCTGGGAGGAAATGTGCTCGCTTCCTTCAGACACTCTTGCTCTGCCCACACACACAAAGCAGCAAGTCAGCACGAGGAGTGAGGCATGTGGGTGGAGGTGGAGGGATGGGGACTGCTGGATTGTGGGGACCATGGGCTGCTAGATGTTAGCACATCCTCTGAGGAAATCAATAAAAAGCAAAAGGAAACCTGACCCATGAGAGCCTTTTGGCTATACCAGGGGCTCTTCAGGTGTGTGTGGCCACAACCTCCCCATGACTAGGGCCAGACTCACACCAAACAAGCTGGCGTAGCACCTGCGTGGGGCCATCCCACCTCCCCTCCCACTCCACCCGCATTTGGAATAATGCAGGTTCCTCTCCTTTTCTTATTCCTTTTCCTAATAAACTTGCCCTTCTGAAATGTAAATATATGTGTGTGTATAGATATATATATATAATGCTTGCATCCGTTGTAATCATTAGCTGTATTCTGAAATAAAGAACTCCTTCATACAGACAACAAAAATGTACATTTTAACTATATTTTTCACTGTCAAAAAGCATATATAAAATGTTTTCAAACCATCAATATCATTATCGAGCTCAACATCAATAGTGCTATACCACTTAAATAAATACTACATTTCCTAATTACAATTAAGCCTAGACTGAAACCCAACAACTGAAATTAGAACATATTTTGTATCACTGTCACCAGAGAGTTCAATCTCAACCAAACAGTTTGCTCTCTAAGTGAATTTTGTGTTCGGTACACATAAAGTTCAATTTCTAGAATTTTTAAAAGATTTAAAAGCTACCACTCTGGACAAAGGAAGTTGAGATGGCAAGGAAGGGTTTCTGTATCATAAAGATTTCATTAGGGAAGCACACATCTTAAAGCCAAAAAAAAAATGTAGAAGCTTAATTTTGAAATTTATTATGTATCAAAAGTAAGATATTAGAAGGATAGATGTTGTGAGCGCTTAACAAAACTAGCTCTTTTAATTCCCATCACAACCCTTTGTGACAGTTACCATGTTTTCTTCATATTAGCAGAAAAGAAAATGAGGCCCCAAAAAGTTAAGTGATGGCCCAAGGACACACAGCTATGAAGAGCACCCCCACAATGATAATTCAGTTATATGCTTAAAACTCAAACAAACAAAAAAAAAACTTATAAACATACCCTTACTTCTCTGGACATTTCCCAAGACGTCCTAAAAGCTTCCATATTTCACCTCCCATCAATTGACTTTGTTATGTTGGTTTTCATAAAAGAATAGGACTAAAATGTAGAGAGTAAGAAAAATCAAGTAATGTCAGGATCACATGTCTGGTTTTAGTTTTCAATTCTTGCATCATCCCATTTCAATTCATTGACTATATTTTTACTCTTAATCCACATGGTCTGTCCAGTGTCTGCTGTACCACCTGGTCTTTGGTAAAAAAATAAGTCTCTCTTGAATTCAATTAAGTCAATTTATTTTTGAGGCATTTCCAAGCTATCACATAGAAAAGGTAGTAATAACTGTGGCAACAGTTATCTCAAAATACTTTCCAAGCCCTTTACTTTACCTCCTCACTTACAAAAGATTTTGACCCATATTTCAACAAATAGAGTTTAGGATACTTGACCCCACGAATTAAAATATATTTTAAGAAAGTATGAATTACCAACTACAAAGGCCAATGGGATATTCTAGTGTAGTTACACTGACCACAAAACTTGAAAAGTTTATCATATTTTAAAAAATAATAATAAAATCTCTTTGTACTCAAAATTTGAAATAATGTAAAACCCTCAGATTTAAGTGTTTTTCAAGGACTTAAATCATTTGAAAACTGGCAGGTCAAATAAACTATAAAATGGAGGCCAGGTAAGTTTTGAACTGCATAGTCTCCATCCAGGCCTACATCCTTTCAGAAAATGTGATCAGCTTCCATATGCCCCCAATGAGGCTAGTTATTCAGTTTATGCTGTAGTTATAGAGGTCAAACAGACCCCATAGCCTCATGTCAAAAAGCTGTCCTCACATCTCAAGATTTTATTTTAAGGCCCACAGAGAATAGTGTTGGGACAGAGGACACAAAGATGAAGTTGAAACTGAAAAGACCAGTGACTGATTTGTACCCACACATCCCAGTGTGGGTGGTGATGGCTTTGTGAGAGCACACTCCTCAGAGCTTGGAGGACCAGCGATCCACTTTCCTTTCCAATCTTCTGCCCTTATAGGATCATAAGCTCTCAGACATTGCCTGGACGATGAACCACAGCTCTCTTAAAAAGCACATCATTGAGGGTGAGAAATAAACAAATGACTAAATAACACAGTGAACTTAGCCCGTGGAGTCCAGCAGTAACAATAGGAAATATTCATTCCGTACAGGCAAGAGATGTGTGGAAAATAACAGTCTGATGATCTCCTCCTCCACTGTATGTTCACTAAAATTGTTCCTGGTACCTACACCTTGAGTTTAAGAAAGCAAAAGCAAAAACAGAACAAAAATCTAAGAAAGGAACCGGGCTTGGCGGTGCACACCTTTAATCCTAGCTTAGGAGGCTGAGGCAAGGAATTGCTTGAGTATATAAACAAATAACCAAAAAAGAAAGGAGTTGGAGCAAAAATTTGGGGCAACAATGAAAATAAAGTCATAGGAAGGCTTTTACAATCATGTATGATTCTGAAGTAAGACACTGCCTCTTTTCATGGGTTTTATCCTTCCCGTAGCCTTCCGAATTAGGTCAAAACTAAAGTCAGTCACGTTGGGTGCCTGTATCAACCTTGTAAGACATACCAAATTCTGCCTGTAATGCATAACTGTCAGCTTCCCTCACTCATCTGGAGTGATTTTTCCAATTACCCATGACAAGCATTTCACCCAAGCCCCCTATTCTAACTCAGAGGCTCCATCCTGAAGAATGAGACTTCAGGCGGCTGCTGACACTTCTTTTGTCAGACAAACTTCTCAGGACAAACAATATTGACTACAAATTTGTCAGGACTTTCTATGGCCATCAATCACTCCTGCCCTTTTGCCTTCTTGTGCACCCCTGGATTTCCTCTCACTCCTGTCCCTAAAACAAAACAAAATGAAGCAAAAAACTCTGACGCCCTCCAAGTGTGAGTGAGGACAAGTCCTTGAGTCTCTGGGCTTGGAAGATTCATTTCTAAGACTTGTATGCCCCCCTACAAAGGAAACTAGAAGCTATAAAATGATGTGCTGTCTCAGAGAAACACTTTAATTTCATATCAAAATATAATTTGTTGAGTTGTTTTCAATCTTAGTCAATATCTCAGAAAGGGTAAAATGTACAAAATTTCAATCCACAGATTCCAAACCCCAATACCTTCAGCAGCCAAAATGATAAATAATAAAATCCCAGGCATAAGAAAATAGGGATCTGAGGAATGTTAGAGTATGCACTCCCTGCTCATATTTCCAGACATGACACTAACTCCAATTCTTTTTTTTTTTTTTTTTTTGTCCAAAAAGCACATCTGATGGCCTGCTAGACCAAAGAGCACATCCCTTTTTTCTTTTGGTCCAAAAGCACATCTGACAGCAACGTTCATGACATGAGCTTCCAATTTGCAATACCTCTTTTGGTATAACACACACTGAGAACAGTAACTCCTTTCCTGTGGGCAGGTGAATATGCATTTTTTTTTCAATAAAGTCAGATTGAAGGAAAAACAACACAAAAAGGAATACAAAATTGGTTTAGAAATCATTTATACAAGCAGAATTCAGATTTGTCCACTTCCTTTAAAAGAAGAACACCTCGTGACCTCACATTCCTTGCTAAGTTGGGGATTCTACAATAGCAACAACCTCTCACTCGCCATCTCAACTCTGTGTGCCCTGTGTGCCCTAAGGTAATTCCAGCATCTAGAAGGGTAACTCAATCCTTAAACAGCTATGGACTCCATTACTCTTGCTGGCAAGTGACCATTTCCAAGAACTCTTCCACAGACTCAAGGATGCCCCCACTACCATTAGTTTTGAGAAGCTGGTCTGTGTCTTCTGACAAATCAGCCAATATCAGCAGCAGAACTTCCAACAGCAGTTTCTGTCTTTGATATCCTATTTATTTGTTTGTTCATCTTTTATTTGCTTATTTATTTATTTGCTTGTTTGTTTAATTATTTGAGGTAACATTGGTTTACAACACTGTACATAATTTAGAAGGTGTTAAAGGTAACACCTTCAGAGCTTGTTACCGTGCCACATCAACTAACTTGATACCCACAACCCTCCACTACAACCCACGGTGCCCTGTTCTCAGCTCTGTCCTGCATCTCTCTCTGCCCCTCCAGTAGCTTCAGTTCCTCAGTTGGGTTTCTAAGTTTTGTTACTGAATGAGAAGGAACTGTCATTTTCCCAATGTGATGGCATTTAAAATTTAAGTTTAAAAAGTTCTTCTCTCTTCTAGATCATTTTACTCAATGTGCCAACTATTATCAGCTTAGACAAAAGAGATTCATGGGAACGAGACACAGGTGCATGCTTCCCCCTAAACCTCTGGCACTTAAAGGTACAAGATTTGCCCATTTGATGAGATACCAGCTATGTTTTCCCCCACCATCTTGGGAGGTACAGACATAGTTACAACATGGTATGTAATTGCATTTGGTTTATAATAAAAGCTAATGCGAAAATGATTAAGCACAAAGCAGAAATTTTAGAGTACAGCTAGTTAACATAGAAACTTTTTCTTTTCATTCCTTATTGTAGTAACATTAGTTTAGAACACAGAGGTTTCAGGTGTGTATCATTATAAATCACTAGTTATCTAGATCCACCCTTCACCAACCAATTGACCCCTTTTATATAACTTGTCCACTCTCATTATTTTTCTTCTTTTGTGAAAATTACTAGTCATGAATTGATATCAGTTCTAAGCAAGGGGCAACAGTGGGAAAGGATCTTGGGAATCTGACCCTTTTAGAGGAAGATCTGAAGCCAGTGGTAGAAATATAACAGACAACAACCAATTATTTAATGGGAAGGAAGAGGTAACCTACTAAAGGACTGAGGCCTGACCTACATGTCTAGCAAAGTTGTTTAACTTGATTTTCAACTCTCTAACAGACTCAATCTCTGGCAATATACTACTTTAGGTATTGACTCTGATATCAATGCCAGCACAACTATCTGAATAACCTGCAAAGAAACCCTTTTAGAATAAATGTAGATTCTAGTCTAGCATCCCAATTCTCACCTTTGACCTACTTAATCAGAAATCTATAGTGTGAGGCAGTTGTACCAGGGATTCCAGCTGAATCTGTTATCAGGTGAGGTGGCCATGAAGACCTCACTAAAATCCTTTTACCAGCCTCCTAAACCAGATAAAAACTTTTACCTTTTAATCTGTTGCAGAAAGGGCAAAAGCCTTTATTAAACTTAAGCTTCCACACACAAAAGTTGCCTTTATCACTCAGAGACCGGCCCTTTGCTTGGGCTCACCTCCCACTCTGGGTTATTTTCTACCCACAGCCTTTCCTGCACCCCAAGTCAGACCAAGCTCTTAAAGTAGACCAACTAATTTTTATGACCAAGTAAGCAAGTAAACCGGTTATATCACCATATGTACTACAAAGTGAGGATGTAAAATCCCAATTACGTCATCACATGTACTATAAAATAAACATGTAAAATCCAGTTACCTCACCTCATGTCCAAAACTGCCTGTAGTCCCTGATTACCTCACTACATGTCCAATCTATCTAAGTTCACAAGCACATGATCCAGAAGTAGGGCATTCCTTTCTCCTCTTTTCACATCTAGTACAGCTTCCTCTAAATGTGTGGTCCAGTGTTCTTTTTCAGTGTCCATCTCTACTTTAGGCAGGAGAAAAGCTCCAAGGTAAAACAGTTACCAACACCAGGTCCATCTTCTCAAGCCTCATTCACAGCCTCTCTTAATACATCTGAATCAAACTAGATAAAATGGGCTCCAACACAAAGTTCAAATCTCCAAACTCTTTAGATTCCTTTAGCACACACCATCAGCTTACAAATGTTCAACTGTCCCAGACCATTGCTTGTTTGCAGCAAAGCTCACAGCCTCTCCACTTGCTTGTCCTGCTGCAGCCCAATGCTGCTCCCAGAGGCCAGCTCCATGGTCACCACCAGAATAACAGGTCTCTCACTAGCCCAGATCAATGTCCACAGGTCAAATGCCTTCCTCTCTGCCTTGACCACCAGAGCCAGGCCCTTGTGCTCCCCAAAACCCCCCAAAATGGCCGATTCCCAGTTCCTCATACACGTTCCTTTTATTCCTTTTCCTTGTGGAGTGGAGTCCTTTTGGAGTGGAGTCCTGAAAATCCCCTCAAACCACAAAAGCCTTGTTTTTCTTGTCTCACTCTCTTCTATCCTTCTGGAAGAAAACTATGAATCCTGATAAAGGTGCCATCAACCACATCCTGGCGTAGTCAATTTGAACTTTGTTCACCTGGTCCCTGAAACAATAAAGTCAGGAAGTCAAACCTTCACAATATTGCCAAGTCCTTCTTAAAATTGGCAAGACTAAAGCAAAAAGGAAGCAGCTTCTATTTTCCAGCTGCATTCTTCCTTTCCAGTGTTACTATCAATGCATAACATCAGCTATGCTAATGGTGGATGCCACATTAATGGCTGATTCAAAACCCACTGTTGTCCTGTAACAAATCTAATCACTAATCACATTTAGAAATCACTGCACTAGACCAGTAAGGGCAAATATACAGACACGTCTCAAATTGTCCACTGCAGAGAGAAATAATCAACACCATTTCTCAATGAGCTCAGCCAAAACCTCGGTGACCTTCACCACATGGAACTCCAGGTATCCACCTCCAGTCAGTGGGAGCTGGTTCCCAATGGAAGCCTGTCTCTGCCATCCTTGAGCAAGAATCAATCCGCCCACATTTGTGTTCAGTCTCACCTTCAGTCTAGCTCCTTCTAGAATAGCCCATTCTGTAATCCATTTCTGTTCCTATTTTTTCAAATACCTGATATCCCAATATTCTCTGAGTTACACTAAATCTTATAAGGTAAGAAAGGCACAAACTATTATAGATTTGACAGGAAAGGAAAACTGAAAGTCAAGGGAGCATTGTCTTGTCCAGGGTCAGGAAGATGATGAAGAGTAAGGACAGGAAATCAATGCTGATCTCCCTTCTCCCACTTCTCCCTCCCAAAATGGAATTGGGCATGAAGTCTGGGCAGCATTGCTACCTAAATCTAGCAAGTAACAAAGACAAAGTCAAATATTGCAGAAAAGACTATGTATGCTGATGAATTTACAAAGTCAGAGCCTTGAATAAAACCAACAGCCCAGAACTCTCAGTGGAACTGGCTGACTGAGTTCTGTGCTCTTTTTCCTTCTCTCAAATCAGCACAGGCTGGGAAAGAACCTTTTCCCTCCTCTCCCTCAACCCCCCTCATGTCTTGCTTCTCCAGCCTCCTTTCAGCCTGTTTCCCTTCCTCCCATCAGAATCAACTTCATGCATACCTCCCCATAGCCTTCTTGCCCCCACAACTCCCTTCCAAATGCAGAAGGAAACCACCCAACTTACTCAGAGCAGCTCTAGCCAACTGACTTAAGATAAGACAAGCACCTTGGCAGTGAGACGTGAATATACAATTGGAAACAGCTTTTGAAGTGGCAGATCCATAATCTTCTAAGCCAAAGAAGAAGGGCTTGCATTGTGCCCCCCACCCCCACCCCTTGTCTAAATCAACTCTCCAAAGGGCTGAAATGAATCCAGCCAGCTTTCGGATGTGATCTCACAAGCTTGCCTGCCACACACGTGCACTTCCAGCCTGTCGCCTGAGTAAAAGCCCCATGCGACTTGTCACCACTTGATAGATGGGATGTGTTTCTACTAAAATCAAAGCAAAGGGACATGCTCTGTTGCCCTTTCATGTGCTCAAATATGTTCTGGGTGACATGGCTAAGCCCTTATCTCTTTAAGAAACTAAGCATTTTCAAGCTTAAGAGAGGGATGTTGAGAGTTTCAGCACAGAGGTGGTCAGAATCCTAGCAAACACAAGTGTATAACCTTCACCAAGTTACTCAATCTCTCTTCTTACCTTTATATTTTCATCTATAACATAGAAATCTAATAAAAATACTTTTGTTACAATGAGGCTGCTATAAGCATTAAAATGTTCACCTGTAGAAAAGAGCTAATACATGTTACCAACTTCCATCTGTAGCAAAAAGTATTAACCACGACTACTCATTTGAAAACAGGACTCTGGACAGAAATCACATAACCTTTGACTTAGATGGCATTTCAACAAAACCCCAACAGACTTAGGGTGGGCTTAGATGGCTATAAAACTCTAATACTTTTTTATACTTTCTAAATTTTTTACCAAAAGAATGTATTATCTAGTGATTCAAAAAAATTAAAACAAAGATACACTATATTTTAAAATGAAACAAAAACATACCATAGCATAGAAACACAGGTAGTTTCGGGAAATAGCAATCAAAGAAGGGGTAAGTACACTTATCTGAAGTTACAGATTGCTCTAACCGCTGAATTAGACATTGCTCTGGAAAAGTTTTAGACCTAAGTTTTCAAGCCCAGTGGAAATGGCTTCACATATTGTTCAAATATTACGGCAGTACTTTTCAGTCCAGAATAACAAAACAAATAACTGCTTTGTAATCGGAGGCTTCTGCCTAAGTTAGTTACAGTTCTATATGCATAGCTAGTATGTAATCCTTGGACCTAGGAAAACTGTTTACCATTGACATGACTCGTGGCTAAAGACATACACACACTGTTCTTTATATGCACATTTTAAACACTGAGTTTCATTTCCACTGCTTTGTTTCAAATATTGGCAGATACTTTTTTTTATGTGACTTTTCCACTTTACGTAGTTGAAAATATCCCCAACTACAGCCCTTTTTAACTGGCAAATATTAATTTTCTGAAGTCAAAAAATGCTAGTGTCCTACAAGCTTGCAGAGTAAAGTTTAAAGACTGATGTTGAAAACCCCACTTTGAAGTGCTCATATAAGATCGGGAGCTGCAGTGAGTCTAATCTGTTCTTAGGATCTAAAGCAGAGACCAGCTGGATCATTTGGCACAGGACAAAAGCTCGAGGGACTTTAAATGTTGGCTGCTATTTAGTGGTAAAATCAAGGTCTCTCTGAGGCTAAGAGAGGTCTGAGCCAATTCCATATTTGGAAATGGATATATTTTTTAACCTAATAAATGTTAAAATACTATAATAAAATTATGACATTCTTCATGTTTACATTCAGCAGATAAATGTTTTTGACCCAAGACTAATTTAAGGGCTGTCCATATACCTTCTTTTGCAGAAAGCTTCCAAAGTCAAATTCTGAGACCCTTTATCAGTGTGAGACAGGAGACCAGTGGCCCTTGTCCCCACCCCTGAGACACTTCGAGCAGAGGACAGAGTGGGGATAGCATTCCTTCCAATGCTTATCTTGAACGCTATTCCATCACCATCAGTCTTGCCTCTTTCAGAGGTGTGGGAAACAGAGGCCAGGAGGAGAACCCTGGAATCGAGCGTTGCCCAGGCCTCATGCGGCCCTTGAGCAACTCTTTCTAAAATTTCAACCAGCATGTAGTGTCCAAAACACAAACACCTATCTCAAAATAACTTTCTCTGCCTGTGGGTTTTCAAACTACCAATGGCCTCATTCTCAACTCCAAACCCCCTCCAGAGTATAGTTTGTTCTAAGACCTCAGTGACCAGTGTAACAAGGCATCCAAGAGGGAAATGGTTCTCGATGATGATGATCAGTCTTAATACCTGTTGTCTCCAAAGTCCCTCTGGAATGGGAACAAATGAGAAGACATCAAGTTATATAAATCTATGCCCACAAGATGAAGCTATAATTACTTACTCTGGACTTTATTGGGCATATGTGAGATGACCCAATACAAGTCACCCTAAAACACAGAACAGAAAGACTAGGACTGCTGAAATTTCCAAGTACTGCTTGAAAGGAAAGGGAGACACGGAGAATGACACAGACAACCTTGCACAAGTGAGCATGTGACAACCTCACCCCCTCTTTGGTTCAGGGACATACTAATGTTAATTCTGAGATTGTTCATTTCAGGTTCCCATATTCTCCAAAATCTGCTCTCCTAGTCCCTAGGACAGAGTACATATGGTAACTATTAAGTGACCCACACTAGTATTTTGAAAATTAGTTAAAACCTAGCTTAAGAAATCTAATGTTGACAGGGAGGAGAAAAGAGGGGGGTCAAAGCAGGGGAGGTATTAACAGAAGAGTGTCTGGTGACAGGTCACAGGTGATGATGTGGTGGGAGACTCATGGGACGTACACCTGCGGGTAGAAATAAAATTTTGTATAAAATGAACAACAGTGTGAGGGGAAAAAAATTCATACACACATGCAAATACACACCCATACAATCTTCAAAATCTTCCCAGGATACTGTTTCCCATTGATTCACTTTGTGGTTTGGGGGTTTGAAAAATAATATTTTTCCAGGAAAGATATCAGAGGAAAAAGAACAGAGGATGATGGATCTATTTAACTTAGGCAAGAACAAAAGTAATTCCCCAAGGAAAAGGTGGATCTGGCATTAATAGAAATCCATGCCACCTAAAAGGAAAATGCCAAATGGATTAAATAATTATAATATACAGAGAATGTATGCAACACATAAAAAAGAGGTGAACTCTGCTCGCCCTGCCCTCACATGAAGACAACTGATTGCAAATGGCTTTTGGGTGAGAAACAAGTCCACACCACACAGAAGAAAACTGTTCAGGCAGGAGAGCCCTGCTGAGATGACAAGCTGCAGGAAGGTGTGAGTCTCCCCCATTTCTCTGCTCAAAGGAGGAAATTTATTCTCTCCCCTTCTGTTCATATCCACCTCCATATCTCTGTGACATAGTTATCCCTTCTATAAAAGTCTCTGGAAGAAGAGTAGATCACAGAGAAATGGCCATATACCTTGATAAGTTGCAGAAGTAGGAAAGGTACCAATTATAATATTCCCTTCAGTAGGAAATGGCCAATGTTCCAGTAGCACCGACCCCGGAGTTTCAGGATTTCCACTGTAAAAACATGGGCAGCCTCATGGTCTCCTCAAAATAAATGAGAGGTCACTCCTGCAACATGGGTCACACAGCAGGCCCCGCCAGGTTGTCTTCCTGTCTTCCCCTAAAACTCTACAGCCAGTGCTTTTTAAATCAGTGGAGAATAATTCAAAAATGTAGCACAGGCCTCAGAGGGAGTTACCAGGAAGACTAATGTTCCCTACTAACAACAACAGCAACAAGATAGTAACAAGTGCTTATTTTCAAACAAGCTGTGAAAAAAAAAAGAACTTTACTTTCCTAAATGTGTTTTTTCTTGATTCTAAAGCACTTTGCCCTCCCCTATTCATTAAGCCTTTGACACACATCTGTCTCTCCTCCTAGATGATGGCCTACATATGACCCCTGCCCCATTCCCATTCATCATGGTATTCTTATTGCCTTCAGGGTAACTGGAAAGTAACAGACTCTCAATAAATGCTTGATGGATTGATAAATCTATACAACATTCAAGTACACCAAAATGCATCAGGAAACGACATCTAAACTCTTAGATAATAATATCATCAAAGTGAGATTTCCCACAGTGAATCAAACCAACCTGAAAAGAGAATTTCATAATTCCCCAGATTTCATCAATGTTTCATTACAAACAACTGCATGATAGTTTGCATGATATTCTACATGATAGAAAGTTGAAATGGACACTTGTCATCAACAACACTATCAAAAACATCAGCTACACCCAAAATAGTTTGTGTGACCAGGAAGAGAGTTGTGCTGAGGACTACAGCAGCGATAGTGTCAGAGCTCCAGGAAGTCTGGAAGTCATCCTCTTCAACAGGAGGGCTTAGGGAGCTGAGGGCAGTGGTTCTCTTGACCCCGGGGTCGGGTTACACACCAACACTTACTTGAGGGACAGGAGGCTGGTGGAGGAAGAGGGATCTGATTTCTGCCATGGTGTGAAGTAGATGAAATTCATCTTCACCTCCTCTTTTACTGCTTTCATTCTCTCTCCACCAACTCTGATCTGTCCTGAGTAATCACAGGGGATATGTCAACAGAGTCCTCATAAATACCGAAGGTGATTGCATGGATTTGTCCCCCAAGATCATTTGCATTTTTAATAAGAAGCAGTGCTGTTACTCTAAGAAATAATGCTGAAATTGTAGGCTTTCTTTTGTTATCGCTAGAAACAATTAGAAGTTTAGAAATAATAAGTAGAATTCTAGAAAAATAGTAGCATGTCTACTCATTTGCTGTTGTAATTCTTTTATAGTTTAGCAAGGGATATCCTTGAAGGATGATGGTTAGTGACAGATTAGGATTGATAAGTAGCTCCCCACTGATGTCGCTGTATACATTTAATTAATCTTTGGAAATTTAAGATTCCAAATTTAAGATTCCAAAATTAAGTGTGACTATTTCTCTTCCTTAGCGGTGGGTCGCCAACAGGTTATTGGATTTCAGACCTCGATCACTGATTCTCTAGAGACCCCAAGTGGTCAGAACAGGAATTTGTAATGAACAACAACAACAAAAAAGTGAGAGAATGAATTTTTGTACAGCAAAATGAGACCTATGATTTAGTGATCTCCACTGAGGAAACATTTGGAACTGTCGGTAATGGAAATCTTAAGCTATTTAGTTTTCTATGTACTTTTGTTTCTCTCTCCTTTTTCCTCTTTTTCTGTGTTATAATCCTGTTTGCCTTAAGTGTCTTTGAGAGCCTTGGGTATTTTCATTGCTTTACTTGAGTTGTCCACACATGGTCCAAAGACTTCAATAGTCATTATGTTTCCTGAAGCATTTCTTTTACCCTCAACTTTCCCTTGGTATTTGTGACATCATTCTCAGACCATCATGTGCAAGATTCCCAGACCAGATGATAAAAGAATACGTCACTGGTGTCTGGTTTTCACCCTCTTTTCCACAGGGAGAGTATTTCTTCAGGGAGAGATACTGGATAGACTAAATTTTTTCATTATTAAATTATTTATTTATATATATATAATTATTTCCCATCTTTGTAATCCCCAGGGTTCTCCCCTCCCTGATCGTTCCCTCCCTCAAGCGCACAATTACTCCCTCTGCCCAGTTGTGTACTTCAGTTTGGTTTTTCACTTGTTTTGACTTTTCCTCCTGGCCTTTTGTTTGTTTTTCCCATGTCCCATATATTAGTGAAACCATTTGGTTTCTGTATTTTTCTTTCTGACTTGTTTCTGCTAATATTTCTTCTAGGTACATCCATGTTATCATAAATTCATCAAATTTATCAATTTTAATTGATGAGAGTAATATTCCATTGTGTATCTATACCACATCTTTTTCCTCCATTCATCTGCTTTGGGACATTTGGGTTTTTTCCATGTCCTTGCAATTATAAATAGTGATGTCATAAACATCCGAGTACAGGTCCTTTGTACATGCATTGGTAGATTCCCAGAAGAACGATTGCTGGATTAAATGATAGTTCCATTTTCATTAGTTTGAGGGTCCTCCACACTGCTTTCCATAGTGGCCAGATTACATTTCCACCAGCAGTATAGAGTGTTTAAGGGGGCTATATTTTAACTTCTAGATTCTAATTACTAGGATTTTGTTAGCTTATTGTTAAAGTCAACAAACAGTTTTCCATAGATATATATTTAAAAGGAGAAAAATCAAAAAGGATAGGATAAAAAATGTCAGTCTTTACAGGAAACTCAGAGGGAATTTCCCAACAAATAAAAATCATTTCCACAGACATATTAGAAGCAAGATAAGTAAATAATTTAATTTGAAGCTTTATTATGCATAGTTAACAATTTTGTCTTTCTCTCTCAATTTTTTTATTCAGGTAGATAGCTAAATATTACATATTAAGATATATTCACTAATATGTACTATCACATTGCTCTAGAACTATCCTGTAATTCTTCGTGGCTTAGAATTAGTCACAACTCAGTAATAGAGAAAGATGGAGCACATTAATAAGAATGGGGCATGAATTGCAAAAATATAAAAAAAAACACTTTGCTTTAAAGATCAAAATCATGAACAAGTTTTTAATTCATTAAAAAAAATCTCCACTTTCAATGAAGTTAGATGAAGTCTTTTGCATTTAATTCCGAGTGGTCTGTATTTGAGACTGAGAGATGTTATGCTAGTGATAGAAGTAACAGTCCCAGAAGGAGGTACTTAATTTGGACCCACATTTAGGTAATTCCTTCTCATCCACTGAAGCAAAATCTTTCTCAGAAATCTTAGCAAATTTAGAGTTGTCCAACAAAATGAGATGCATACAGTTACAAATGGTTGATTAGTGGGGAGTTGTGTCCTAGAGATCGATGGTATCAAAAGTCTTTATTAATGGGGGGTGTGAGGTGTGGAAAGACATGTAGACTTTTTCTTTGGCTTCTTTCCTTAGTCCAACCCAACTGGGAATAAGCTGAGTTCACTGAATAACACTTGACAATATTTTTATTATGTTCTGCCTGTATTTTAAAACTAGAGTAACGCAATTTTTCTATTTAAATTAAAATGCATTTAATTTTGCAAAATAGTATCTAATGTCTGATACTTTCACCTTTTGTCCAAAGAACCCATGATTTGTGCTTTCTTTGCTCCAACTGCCAGACTTGAGGATTCTGAAAAACCAGGGAACATTCCAAATAAAATGCTCATTTCCAGCAAGAACTTTCATGTCAAACCCCTAGTTTGATCTCCCAAACTGCTGAGCTCAGTTTTGTATTTCTTCTCTAAGATCCAGGATAAAACCAAGTTAAGCAATCTGCTTTGAACTTCCATCTCCAAGGCATGTCCAGACCGATATCTGCAGAAGAGAGAAAATAGAGATTTATCATATTATTTCATTTAAAAAATGTTAATTTCAGTAATATTTATTGAGTGCCTAATATACAAAGGCTATCATACTGATTTTCCAAATTGCTTGATTTTCTTTTATTTTCCAAAGTCATAAGAGTGTGCTTACGGACTGGAAGAAAAAAAATTTTTTAATATTCCCTGCATAATTGCTCTTAGAGACAAAAAGATCTCTCATCGGTCTGTTGTGATATATTGTGAGCCCTGGAGGTATGAGGATTCACAAAAAACAGAAGTAAAAATGGAGACGCTGATCTGTCCTGCCAGTGCTCACAAAAGAAAATGAGGTGAGATTCTGCTTGCTTAGGGATTAAGAAGGAAGACTAAGAGAAAAGAAGAACCAAGAAAATGATGTTTGAAAATGAGAAGTGTGTAGACAATACAGCTAGTGAAGAGGCGCCCAACTTTCAAAAACAAGATTTTTTTTTTTTTTAAGAATTATTTTAAAGCAAAAACTGAGTAGTCAGAAATTTTTTCTATTTCTGCTGTTAGGTCCCCTTCGGTCTACCCAATGGTGCGTGGCGCCCTCTAGAGGCTCCTGCTGCTGCCTGCAGGACTATCTGTAAAAACCATTGTCTCTGACTCCCTGGAGTCCTTTCAGGCCCTGCCAAGTCAGCCCCTGCCAATTTCTCAAGCCTTCATAAATGTGCAAAAGTAATGTGATAAATTAGTAAATTCGGGAAATTCAGCAAATTGGTCAGTCAACAATTGGCAAACTAGCTTTTGGCAAATTGAACCAACTGTCCCTGTGCTAGGAGAACAAAATCATTTCCAGGCTTTGGCATGTCTGCTCACCATTATGTTGAATACACCACTTTGATGTTCATTTCCTCCATCCCTTTACTTTTCTCAGTAAATGCCAACTGTCTGAAAGTCAGGATCCAGCCCTCATTCTCTGAGAGAAGATCAATAATTTAGACTTAGGCTTGGAGGGATCATCTCTGACAAAGCTCATATCCACAGATGTCCTTTAAGTAAAATTTAAGAGAAATAGGCTGGGCACAGTGGCACATGCCTTTAATAGCAGCCTACGGAGCAAGACCGGGAAAAGGAATTGCTTGCATTTGTGGGTTCGAGACCCGCCCGGGGCAACATAGCGAGACCTAGTCCCAAAAAATAGCTAAGCATGGCGGCACGCACCGGTAATCCCAGCTACATGGGAAGCTGAGGCTGGAGATTGCTTGAGTCTGTGGGACCCCGGGCTGTGGTTCCACGGGCAAAAATAGCGAGACCTAGTCTCAAAAAAAAAAAACCAAAAAATTATTTAAGAGAAACAGTCAACTAGCTTACTCATAAGAATAAATACCCTTTAGTGGGAGAAGCTGGGTACCTGGGTGAGAAGGTGACATCACAAGCAGAGCATACCAGAGGTTAGAAGTCATGATCTTTTGTGATTAGACATATGGCCCATAGCAAGAAAGGTGAAGCTATATCTAGGTCAGGAAAGGGCCCACCTTGCAGCTCTGAACCTCATCTTATGTCCACTCTCTGGGAAATGAAGGGAAGGGCTATGACTTCACAAAAACTAAGCTCTTTTTTCTCTACAGTCCTCCTTTGTATTGTTCAGGATTTCAGCCCCAAATCTGAGGAAGAAGACAGGGCTTATACCCCTTTTTCACAAGGCTATCTCTGCCTTCAAAGATGTTATGCTCTAGTATGTTGCTGAGGCAGGGACCTCACTGCTCTCGGAGGGATGCTCTTCCGAAGTGGTCTGGGACTGAGCTCTGAAACAGATTCAGAGAGTAACCGGTTCACACAGTTGATCTGACCACAGCAGAGCTAGGTCCTGGCAGGAAAAATCAGATCAGAAGAAATACTGTTGGTGAGGAATAAAGAGAGTATTGCTCTTCTTACGTTATTCCTGTCCTCATACAACCATCTCTCTCATTCACCAAGAGAGTTACACAAGCACAGAAAATAGGTCTTAACTGAAACAAGCAGGATAGCTCCAGCTGGGAACACTAAAATCAAGCAGAACACATGACACCCCCTTTGGCAACCCCCATCACTGGGCCAGCCAACACTCTGCATCTTGAGAGCTAAAGATACATTTGCAGAAATTCCTACCATCCAACAGCTCAATAGAGCCCATTCTGGGTGTTAGGGAAGAGACAGATGAGAGGGTTCCTTGATCACTCCATCCATAGGTCCCAAAGGTTACTATTACTAAGCCAAGGAGGGGGTTTTCAAACTATGCCCATGTGGGTGGCAGGAATGGCATGGAGGTGGGATGACCAAGATAGCCAATATCAAGCCTGGGACTCTCTTGCTATAGGTTCCCTAAGTAGTGGGAACAGTACCTTGACACTGGTCTCCAAACTCAGAGAAGGAGCTATGTGAATAAAGACCCAATAGTTTGACGCTCAAGTTTAAAAAGTGATAAAGAAATAGTTATGAGAAAACAAAAGCCCTCTCTGCCCACTGATCAGATTTGGGAGAGGGGTAGATATGTGTAACTGAACAAATGATATGTGCAACTGGGCAAAGTCAAGCAAGCCAGGATGTGACAGACTCCAGCAGCCCCTGGAGAGAACAACTATTGCTAATAATGATCTTTCATTTGTACAGGAGTGGAGCCAGCACATAGAGCTGGCACATAGAACTGCGATAGATCCTTCAGTGCCATCTGCAGCTGCCTGTGCACTTTTCAGAAACCACCCAATTCAAGACCTCCAACAATCAAGGCCAACTCCTCGGGGAGATGGCAGCTCAGCCTGTGGTCGCTTGTATTGGATGAGTTACTCTGATTTGGAAAGGAGGTCTGACATTTGCTGACACCGAGCAGGTTGCAGTCGGCACTGTCCTTTGTGAAGCAGTGCAAGCATTCCAGAAACAGCTTCCTCCACTGATCCCCCAGACCTCAGCTCTGGGCTTACACGGGAATGAGGCAAGGGAACAGAAATGGTTCCTATTTCATTCTGCGATCCCTGAGGTACAAAAAGCCTCAGTCATGCAGCTTTCTCCAGGCAATCACAGAGGCTAGCAGCCCCAGATGGGCATGAATCACCCCTCTGTCATCCCTGAAGATGCCCCAGTGTGGGGTACAGTGAGAGTTTCCACCATCACCCTTGTCCTGACAGCCCCTGGCACAGAGTGCTCTGTTCTGATGACACGTTCAATTTCAAGGATTTCAAATTAAGTCACTGAATCTGAACATGGCCTCATCCTCAGGAAACAAGATTGTGACTCCCCACGAAGAACTCTCTGCGCATAGGGAACAACTTTTAAATGTCTTCTAACATATCCCAAGCAAACTTTTCTCAGGGAGTCGCTCTGGGACCACCACTCCAAATATCTTTGCTATTCAGCTGCATGCCCTGGGTTCCTGTTCTTTGAGCATTAAGGAAACTCCTGGAGAAATGCTGTAGACTTTGTTAAGGAAGAAGAGTAAGTTGGTGGTCAGAGTTTCAGAATGCCTCCATCATTCCACTGAGCATCCCTTCCCAGAGATCAGAGGACCAATGGAATAGAATAGAAAGGCACACAGTCAACATGCAGGCAGCCCAGCTGTTTCTCTCCTCATGGCCAGGCAAGCAGCAGAAAGGGCAGGAGAGTAGGGGACAACATGGAAATGAGCTTGTCTTGAATCACTCTTCTCCTTTGAGCCAAACAGTGGCGGGTAAAGGGCAGGACTTTCAACAGGAAGCTAAATTTCTGTGGTGCCAATATGTCAACCAACTCATATTTATTGATCACCTCCAATGCCCCTTTCTGTGTTAAATTCTGTGAAGCAGACAGAAGCACCTCAAAGATATGGCCTCAACTGGCTGCCTAGACAAAGATAGCAATGGTGTCATTGCTATCTTTTCATAGTACATTTCATAGTACTTGTAGGAAGTACTATGAAAAAAATCAATGAGCCAATGTATGTAAGGCTCATTTATATAAATTTCAGTTCTTAATGGGATAAGAAAAAAAATCAAGGTCAAAACCAAAAAAAAAGAAAAAATGATACGATGACAGATATGAATCTTAGGTCACAAAATCACATTGCTAAGAGGTAAAACTTCCATTTTTAAAAAAATAGACTTGGGTTCATTTAACTCCCCAATAAATATGTCACAGTTGCTATTAAAAATCCCACCCACGTGAGCCTTCCATGGAGCTATGACATGGGGTTGTGTTTATCCATCATCACCGCCCTGCTTTAGTGCCCTGGTTTCACTGAGGCATCCAATGTAAATCCACATGATCCCTTAAAAACCTGCCACTCTGCAATCTTGAGGATCAGGAGCTTTTCCCAGGAAACCCCAACGATAAGGACCAGACTCCCTCAACCCATTCTCCAGCTAGTTCTGCTGATGCAGGGAACTGAGCAAATTTACCACCTCTCCAATTCCCCTTCTGAAAGTCTCCTTTTTTTCTTTTCTTTGCTGCTAGTCCACAAAGATACTCCAAAACCTCACCTCTTTCTCTCTACTCCATGTAAGACACTTCACCAGGCAGGAAACTGCATGATAAGCAGTTTCTACTTTCCTCCTGGAGGCAAGGATTTCAAAGAGCTTGTCAGCAATCTGCTTAAAAGGGAAAATGGGAACATTCAGGAAACCTAGTCAATACTCCAAGATAACATTCTGACTCTTCAAAAACTAATGCTAAATTGTGTCCACCTGATGATCAAGTCACCGGAGTCAGGGCTTTTTAAGCATGATCGTGCTCTACATCATCTCACCACTGGCCCCCACCCTCCCTTGGGATGGGGTGGTACCACTTCCTAGTCACCTTGGGAGTTGTCAGTTTCACAAATCCCAACATGAGGTTGGGGGGCTTCTCACAGGAGAACGACTCCTTAACTGAGTTCCAAAATAAAAGGGAAGGAATTCTGGGAGAGGGAAGATATTAAGACAAAAGTTAGAACAAAGGAAAGCAAAGGAAAGAAGGGAAAGGTCATGAGGGAAAGGAAGGGGTGCAAAGGGAGCTGGGCATTTCTACAACTCAAATGATCAGGCAAGCATTCCCAGAGACAGAGGAGATGTGCACCCCAGAGTTATGGCAGAGCCACCAAAAACCTCAGAGTGAAGAGACAAATCAGTCATTTAAAATTTTAAGAAGACAAATGTAGGTTTGTTAGTTTAAAAAATGCAAAATTTAGTAATTGTAAAATAAAGTAGGAAATACTTTTCACCTATAAAAAAACAACCCTGTGACTTACTGGGAAATGCCTTTATGCTTCTAGCTTCTTAAGTATTTTCTACAGCAAATTTTGAAAAGTTCTTTAGATCAGTAACTTTGTTTTGTTTTGTTTTTGTTTTTGTTTTGTTTTGTTTTAGATTAGGATTCCAAGTTTGGGGCTGGAGAGAGTAAAATTTTCAGTCACCCTGTCACATACATACATGTACTTCACACAAGTATTTTTTACTATAGGAAACCATTCTGTTTTCTGTTCTAATCTAGTCTAATCTAATCTAGCCTACTTAACTTTCTTTAAAACCCAGAACACAAATAATTAAAATGATTTCATAACACACTGACAGTACCTCAATCACAGTATAAAAACTGCTACTATATGTTGATGCAGAACCACTGAAGAGATATCAACAATGGTAGGGTGTAGTTAGATTTGTGTTTTTAATCATGAGGAGTTTGCTTGGAGAAATGTAAATGGGGGGTGGACTAGTAGGTCAGAAGATTCTCATGATTCCCAAGGTCTACAATGAGGGCACTGCATTAAGGCAGAAATAATTGGCATAAAGAGACAGTGGTTGGTTATCGCAAGTATTTACAAAGTAGAGTCAACTAGGATTTAATATTGGCTGGACATAGATCTGAAAGAATCTCACAGATTTCTGCCTCAGTGCTAGATTTACCATTAAGTGAAGGAGAATGAAGCACAGAGGTCCAAGCACCAACAAATGGAATAGCTTTGGTTCACCGTGAATTTGAGGTGCCCAGGGCACATGCATATGGAGTTGTAGAGGAGGCATTTGTATATACACATCTGAAACTCTAAGGAAAAACTACAGCTATAGATTGATATTTTGGAATAATCATTATATGAGTGGTAATTTAGACTTTGAGTGTGGGTGTGAAATTCTTGAAAGATTTTTCTAGTGTAGGCCATACAGAAGATTCCTTCACCCGGTCTTTGTGTATATGATTGTGCCTACAGTACTTTACAGACAAAATTAATAAGCTGCTGTCATATTTTCTCACGTACACATATCACACCCTGAAAATAAAATTTGCAAGATAAACCTTGACTTCACAGTGGAACTCAAAGATGGGACACACAGATTCGGTCTGTTAAAACAATGTCCATCTCCTGTTTGGTACAAGATTGTGGTTGGAGAGGATGGGTTAACAATATCTGTTAGTTTAGTACTGCAAAAGCACATCCATTCTGTGCTCAGCATAATGCAAACCACACAGTAGGTATGCAGGTTGGGGGGGGAGGGCTATAGAATGAATGAAGCAATTGTCTTGCTCTGTCTTTAACTATCACGTGTATATGCCAATGCCAATGTACTTTAAGGTCAGGATTTATGTATGACTGAAAAGGGGGAGATATTTTCATAATAGAAAAAAATACTCAAAATACAAGTAAATAGAGTGGATTGCTGGAAACTATGGCCAATGTTTTTTGGCAAGATATGACAGAAATTATTTCTGTATCTAAAATCTCAATGACAATATAAAAATCCCAATGTAATGACAGATGAAAAGAATCTGATTTTGAGAATACATTTACCATGTTTCTAACAAATGTAAGAGTCATGCTTGAAAGAGTTGGATGAAAATCACTCTGCTATGACTAAGATGTATTCCTTTATACAAATACATGATTTCACAAAGGTGTCATATTGTATAATTTTAAAAACTGTCAAAATGACATATTTAAAAACATTTCACTTTAAGACTTTAAAGAAACTGCTTGTTAATTATATAGTGAGTAATAAACTGATTACATAAATAAATTCACTTTTAAAAGGATTGCTTTCATTTTTTCCTTGAAAATAAACATTAAGCAGCAGGGCCTGAGATCATTTCATAAATTTATTGCTGTTAAGATAAAAGAACTATACAAAACCTCTAATCTAGGTTCAAAATTGTTTTAGTTTGACATTTTATTCCCTTGTGTACATAAAAGATTCCAAAAATATCTTCATTAGTAAAATCATAGAAACTATTGATTCTTAACTCTTTGTCATGCTGTCTTTAATTTTTAAATTTTGTCTGTAAACGTCGACTAACCTGAACTCCCTAGCGGCAATTAATTAGTATTTAAGAGGCTTAACTGGGAATTCTCTCAGAGAAATGTACTGTAAGCAATTTTTAAGAAAATTTCCAATTTGCATCAGGACATGTAATGCACAGAAACATATTAAATAGATATTCATTGATCAAATAAAAGGAGTTATAAACAGATGGTCATATAGATATTGATCAAGGTGATGGGAAGACTTCCATTCAGAAGTATTGGCCTCCAGCTGCTTTCAGTTGGTTTGTTTCCCACTGAGGATTTGAGGTGGGAGAAACATATAGATGAAATACAGAAAGACAGGGATATTATTGAGATTAGGTCTACTGCTGAACTGTCAAGGCAAGGGGCTCTATGCTTTGAATTTATCATGACTTTTTTATACAAAGATACTACCTTTATTTGGTAAACATTACTAACTGTAAGACAAGCTCTGTCTCACAGGGGACATGGAAGTGAAAATGACATAATGCTTGCCTCAAATTGTTACCAGTCCTGCGGGAGTAGTGGAATCTCGATAGCAACTTCTTAAAATTCATGCTTTTTTAGACAAAAAGACCTGTGACTATTTCCAAGCAGAAGCTATTAAAATAAGAAAAGAGAACCTCAAAGCGGAGCAAGGAAATAAATAACTAAAGAGGTTCCTTCTTTTGACAAACTTCCCTGCATGGCCACATAGCTCTAGCCTTAACCCTGATGGAGGTAACAGTGGTTATTAGGAAGGTGGGGAACAACAACAACAACAACAAAAAAACTGTTGGTAAAATGAAGATCTAGTGACAGGTAATTTATCTTGGAAAGAATAGAAATACAATACTTCTCTGAATATCCCGATTCTTTAATATATTTGTCCCACATCCTTTCAATGAAGAGAGGTCCTTTTCTCTCTGTTCCTACCAACCAGATGAATCCAAAAGCATCTGGCATGTGTATCACACAGTGTCTCCAATGAAGCAGAGGTAGATGAAAGTAAAGTACATCCTGTACCTCCTGTCCAGTCAGAAAACAGACACAGATTGGGGCCAGATGTGTAAATTATGCCATATCATATTTTACCCTGCCAGAGCTTTGCTCCTCTGAGTCACTAAGAAACAGGAGCAGATAGGTATTGAGAGGTAAGGTGCTTTCCCTCAGATAGAGGCAAGGATTTTAGAATCAAAGAGAAAACCTGAATTTACTGATGCTAGTCATTAGGTTTACCATTGGCAAAACACTAAAGAACTGCTGGGAAAATGTCAAACGCCTTCTTAGACATCAAAAACACAAGACAATCTTTAATAATTTAAGTGTAAATGAATCTTTGACACATATGGATTAAATTTCCCTTACAAGGCCCGTGCCAAAAAAGTGGAGAAAAACGTTTCTGACAAGTCATATATTCTGTTTACCAAATGAGTGAAAACTCTGTGATAGTTCATCTTTGAGGCCCAGTAGCACCCTTCCACAGGAAACATGCAGCCCATAGGAGAATGCATCTCAAATCATCACCCAATAAATGATGCTGGAGAAACTGGATGACCACATGCAAAAGAATGAACCTGGAATTTTACTTTATAATATTAAACTATTCCCAAATATACACACACAAAAAACAACTCCAAATGGGCTAAACATTGTAATGTAAAATTTAGAACCATGGATGCATAAGAGAAAAGAACCTTGACATTGGTTTTAGCAATGATTTTTTGGAATTGACACCAAAGGCACAAACACCAAAGGCAAAAATAAATAAACAGGACTCCATCAATCAGAAATTTTCTATTAATGCAGAAAATGAAGATATGGCCGATGCATTGGGAAATACTAGTAAACCATCAATCTGATAAGGACTTAATAAAACAACTTATTAGTGAAAAGAAACATAAATAATTCAATCTCAAAATGGTCACGAAATCTGAGATGTTTTTCCAAAGGAGATATATGAATGGACAAGGTGCCCAACATCACTAATCTTCAGGAAAATGCAAATCAAACTGAATGAAATATCAGCTCACACTTGTCAACACATTTTTCATCAAAATGTCAAAAGATAGGTTTTGGCAAAGGTGTGGAGAAAAGGGAATGTTTTACACCATTGGTCAGCATGTAAATCATTATAGACTGCATGGAAAATAATATGGGGATTCTTCACAAAAATAAAGCTAGAAGCAAACAGTTCAGCAATCAATCATACTTCTAGGTTTATATTCAAAGGAAATAAAATCACTATCTCAAAAGGATATCTGTACTGCCATGTTCACTATAGGATTATTTACAATAAACAAAAAGAAAAAAGAAAAAACATCTAAGTGTCTGTCACCAAATAAACGCATAAAGAATATGTGATTGGGTATAAAGATAGAAGTAGAGAGCACACACAAAGACATAGATGTAGACAATGGCATGTTATAAAAAAAAGAAATTCTTCTTTCTTTTTTTGGAGATTAGGTCTCACTATGTTGCTACAGACTCAAGCAATCCCCAGCCTCAGCCTCCCAGGTAGCTGGTATTACAGGCACCTGCCTCAGTGCCCGGCTGCTTTTTTTGAGACCAGGTCTCACTATGTTGCTCAAGGTAGTTTCGAACCTGAGAACTCAAGCGATTCCAAACCTCTTGTCTCCCAGCACTTAGACAACAGGCACACACCACTGCACCCAGCTTATAAAAAGAAATTCTGTTATTGGCAACAACAAGGATGAACTAGAAGAGATTGTGCTTAAAGAAATAAAATAAGTCTTTTCTCTAGAGACAGAGAAAGTCAAATATTGTATGGTTTCACTTCCATGTAAAATCCAAAAATATTCAACTCAACAGAACAGAGTAAAATGATGACTATCATGGGATGGGGTGGGGGAAAGGGGGAGACACTGTTCCAAAGGTACACGTTCAGTTATAAGATGAATAGGTTTTGGAGACAAAATGTACAGCAACAAGACTGTAGTTGATAGTGTGTTGTATTTCTGAAAGTTCCTAATAGAGCTTATGTGTTCCTGGAATCAAAAAAGTGTAACTATGAGAGGAGATGAGGGTATTGCTTCAATGTGGTAAAACATCTCACAATGTGTACCAACTCATATAAATATATACAATTTTATGTGCCAATCATATCACAAGAAAGTAAAAAAAAATGGCTGAGGTCTACTGAGTAAAATATGAAATGAAATAAAAATAAATCTATGGTTCTGACTTGTTAATCCTGCTTGTGGTTCAGTGGGTCCTAACATGAGCTTGTTGGCATGGGAAAACTTGGCATTTTGAAAGCTGATTTGTCTAGGTTCAACCTGGGTCAATCACTAAGTCTGTCTTATTGAAAGAATACAAATACAGCCTGATGGCTGCCACAGAAATTCAACAGCCAAAACTTGGTGACATTGTAATTTATGAGATAAAAAAAAAAAAAGATCCATTAGAAATGTCTGCATCCAAAAGACCAATATGGAGCAGTTATTTTGAGGAAAAACAATTTCTAGGCTTGTATAAGTCCTCCACAATCTACAGTGGACAAGGCAGTTAACCATTTTAGAAAGTAAGAAACTGAAGAAACATAGAAGGTGATAAAAACTGACACATCTCACCCTGAATGCATAGCTAAATCCTTTCATCTAAATCTAAATCTGAATGAGGGTATAAGATGTGGTACTGTGAGGTTTATAGATTATTGAGGTCCTAGAAAAGCTATAGAACTGTACTGTTATTCTTCAGATTTAACATCCATACCCTTCTCAAAACTCATTAGAAAAACTAAAAATACAATGTGAAAAATGTCAGCCAGCCATGATTACATATTAGTTGATTTTACTGTCTCATCTTTGAACTCTGTTTGGTTTTTTAAGTTTTGACATTTTCTAAGAAAGGTAATTGTCACCATGAGGAAGCTTTAAGCCTTCTGCTTCTTGGTAGTTTGAAGAAAAAGAAGGGAAGGAAGGGGTGGGAAGAAAGAAGTGGGAGGAGATGGGAGGGAGGGAGGGAGGGAAGTAGGAGGAAGGGAAGGAGGGAGGGAGGGACTATAATACACCAGATTTGAAGCACTGGAGTAGCTGATTACATATGGGTATAGACCTTTATCACTAGACTGTGTACTTGGAAATCAAAAGTAAGATGAAACATAAGAGAAAAAGTAAGAGAAAAACCAAGTAAAGTCATAAAAGGCAGATAAGAATGATTTAATTTGATATATAATTAATCTTATGGAATAAACTGGAGGAGATTTTAGGTGGAAGAAAAGGTCAAGAGATCCCAGCTAATTAATTTTAACTTTTTTTTAATTTCACAGCATCCACAGTGAATTTCAAATTTGAAACTGCCCACACTATTCCCAAACTATTTGATTTCATGTTTCATTATTTAGTGAATTTAATCAGTTCCATAAAGGAAGTAATAAATGATAGCCAAATAAAAACATGAACTTCAAGAGCTTGGGAATCATTAGTGAGAAAGTTCTTTCCTGGAAGCCTGCTGGCTGTAGGCTCTGGGAAGAATGGGAACCTCTTCTGAACTTACATAACCTAAGTCAAAGAATAAAAAATGGCTAATAGAAGACCGTCAGATTAAAAAGGACAAGCTCTCACTAATTACTCAGCCAAGGTTTTTGTAAGAAGCAGCACTAAGAGTTTCATGTATTTCACACTTCTCCCTAGAATAGGTTTTACCAAATTTCATAAAGATACATGGAAAGATTTCTTTCTGGGCATTAACTTAAATCTCATTTTCAACTCTTATTTTTAGATGCTGAGTCCCGCGGTTGGCATTACAGAATTGTTTCTGGATGGTGGCCATGTTGCCAATGATTTTTAATGGATGCCAAAGAAGACAAAAAACATTCTAACTTGGAAAGAATAACTTGGACCCTAGAAGAAAGCACAAGGCAGTCTAAGTGCAAGCCATCTACGTCAGACAAATGCAGCCACGCCGAAACAACCCAGTACTTTACACCAAAAAAACAGTCATATTGTTGTGGCTTACAGAGAGTCATGTAAGAAGTACTATAAAAAATGGCTCTTTTTGATACTAGGGAAAATTAGAGCATTTGCCTCAAACATTTTGCTGTGGGTAGAGTCCAAATTCAGGCCCCAGGGCATTTCCCTGCCGAAAATGAACAGCTTAGTTGTGGGCCTAGGCCTTGAACACTTAAGCAGTGAGCAGGTATGATGTAGATCAATGGAAATGTCACACAAGAAAGTTCAAAGACATGGACTTTAATTCCTGACCTACCATTTACTAAGCATGAGCCACGAAGAAATACCCATTTGATTCTCTTTTTTCTCATCAATGAAAATGGGATGATCATTCCTGTTCTCTCAAATGTTAGAATGATCATACATCAATTACAAGGTGATAGCCAATTAAGCATTAAAAATAAACTGATAAATTGAACCCCTTAAGAAGATCACATGTTTTTTGATTTAGAGACAAGAGGAAGATTCATCTTTCTAACTAACTATAACAGAGAAAGTGGGAGAAGGAGCAGAGTACTAACTCCAAGGACTACAAGATGATAAAATTGAAATTTTCATTTGAATGCTGGGCAGAGTGAAAAAGTCTCATTGCCGCACAAGGATGCACCAGGTAGTGCATCTAGCATCTAAGAATGCTCACAGACTCTTTCTGTCCCTTCTCACCTCACTCTAGGCCCATACAGATGAAATAGGGAGCCTTGTTAGATCTTCACCTCAACCTGAGTCTTTCTCAGGCTCAGTTCTCCTCCATCTCACTTGGTCAAAGTTCTCGGAAAAAAGTTCAGCTTATCTGACTCCAACAGGGTGTTGAGCTTCTTGCATCAGAGCTCTAGAAATAATACACTATTCTTAGCTGGGTTTACTTGAGAAATATTTAGCACTGGTTGTTAACTATTCTAGGAATGACACTGATTTTGGACAGGATGAGATTGGCACCTCCACTAAAGGAAAGTTTGTTCTAGTGAAGAGTTAGATGGAAACTGTAAGTTCAGTTTGAATATTTTAAGCTTTCTTGTAGGTAGACAGAAGTTCCTGAAGTCCAGTTCCTCGGCACAATTCCCCCATGGATCCACGTTTTCTCAAGAAATATGAGAGGTGCTTCCAGTTAGCATAACTGTAATTATCATGTTCATTGGTTACATTCACTACATCTTCCATCGATGAAAGACAGACCCTTCAGACACAAAAGAGTCACAGAACATGCTCCCAAAACTCACCAAATGTCTCCCTAAACATCTTACCACATTCCTGGCATTTAAGACTGATATCTGTGCTTGCCTACACTTGAACATCACAGGTAGATAAACCCAATCAGGGAACCAAACATCCTGAAGGCTAGTTAGCATTTGAATGCAGAATAACATGCAGGCAATCTCTACCTAGCTGACAAATTTATACAAACTGGTTCTGGACATGAAAATAATCTATCATAGTCTATTTCTAGGTTTTCATATATTTTCAACCTTTTGTAGAGCCTGTTCAGGACAATATGTTCTTCACAAATGTACTTCCTATCACTGTTTATTAATTTAGATCAACATAAGAGTAAATGATCTATAAAGCACTTACAAACATCTATGACACACAGTTTTATCTATAAGGTATTTTTTTCATAAGCATTGTTTTAACTGAGAGGTTCATTTTTAAATTCCTTGGTGCTCTAGAAGAAATCTCTACAGTTCTTTCAGTTCTGGTAATGTATTGGCACATGATGAACACTGCTGTCTAGCTGATTCATTTTACATACTGAATACCTATAAGGTTACTCAAAATAAATTGAATACTTTCAACTTATTGTTTCATACCTAAGTGTGTATGTATATGTGATAAATCCAGCTTGCAAAACGGTCATCAGTTATTTCTTTGCTCATGCAGAAGTCACCAAACTCCTGTGTGGCATGCTGCACACCTCAACACATCTGACTTAGCCCAGATCCAGTGAAGTATCAAACCATCCATGGTAGAAAAGGCAGATCAGGGAAGTAGAGGTTTCTTAAGACAACCCCAAAAGAAGTCATACCCCCACTGAAGCGGGGCGGCCGCGGGCAGGCCCAGAGCCCTATCCGGGTTCCAGATGCCGACACCTCCACACCCCTCCCATCCCAGTGCCCACCTGGGTGGGGGCCTAGGGGGAGGGAAGGTGCGACCCTTCTCTTTCACTCTCACCCCAATTATTAGTCCTCAGAAGGAAAGAGAAGAGAACTAATAATCCATTGGACCAATAGAATTGGTGAGGGACCAGAGCAAAATATTGTGCACAAATATGAGTGGACCGCAAGAGAAGGAACTGTGATAAAGACAAGATATAATGGACTGGAGAAATGATCATGGACATCACCTATCACAGAATCACACCTAAGGCCACACAATGAGTGGACCTGTCAAAAGCTAAGGACTGATACACAACTCAAGAAAACAAGGTGCCCCTCCCCATTCCATGGGAGAGGAAGGTCACAGAAATGGGGCTGCAGGCCCACACAAAGCTACAATCTGAAGGAGAGGAAATGACCTGCAAAGTCTTTCAGCAGATGCCCTCCACAACAATGAATGGAATTGATTGAAGACCATCAACAACGAGAAAACACCAGTAGACTCCAAAGGAGAATGAACTGCTACCCAGTACAGAGATAAGACTGAACATCTACCAACAAGGTTTGCTATATTCTAGGATCACAGTCCCTCACCAAAGAAAAGGATATTGCTACAGAAAACGAAGAGATCGAAGGACATAACATAGACCAAAAAACAACAAGGAGAGGGGCCAGAGTGAACAGAGGGGGTCGTCAATGGTGGGGGGATGGGGAGGCAGGGAGGATTTCCAATAATCATTTGCCTATGCTGTAAAATCTAAAGTATGAATAAAAATTTTTAAAAATTTTTAAAAAAGAAGTCATACCCCCAAAAGAAGGAGCCATACAGTGTGCAAGCTGTAGCAGTCTCTATTCCTAAGCTCTAGGAAGAGTACCCAAACCTTAACTGTGTTTACCTACTAGATGATCTAAAATATCCTTAAATATCCCTTTTCTTTAAGGAATTTTTCTTGAATCTTAAAAGGCATTGCCCTTTATCCTCAGGATATTTATCTTATCTAGAGTATAATTCCTCCTGTAAAGATCAGCTATAATAGACACAAATAACATGTATGTATTTTATATATTATATAGAAAAGAATGATGCAATAAAATCAAGTCAAATAACCCACCAAGACTTTCTCTAGTTCCCTAACATATCTGTTGTAGCCAAATAAGTGTTCATTGTCTTCATGAGTTTAGAACACAACTACTCTCAAGATTTATATATCCACACCATGTGTGGAAGTCCAAGAAATGGGAGAAGAGCAGCACAGCCATCTCTCCAGAAATAAGACTCTATTTTGTTGACCTCATGGCATCTTTTACTCCTCATTCCATGCCATGAAGACTTCAGGGGGGATAATTTTTAAGCAAGAGAAGAAAAGACCACAAAAGAGTGTGATTTTCTAAAATGAGTTTGTATTTTCTAGGCAGGTACTGACTTTCCTTCAATCACTAAAGGACAAACTAATTCAGACTTTCTTTCCCTTCGCTGAACATAATCATGCCCCTCACACACTCAGAAGTACCCTCACAATCACCCCCAACAAAAATAACCCATTTCCCAAGGGCAACTGCATAGTCTCTCACTAATATTCCCACATGTTCCCTATTCCCTCAGCTGCAACAGCACAGGTAAGAAAACTTCATCACCCTGACTGTCCACTATAATTTCAGGTTCCACAATATAAATAAATGGATCTTAGATTCGTGGCATATCCAAATTGTAAAGGTAACATCACATTAAGAACAATAAGTTATTTCTTATTTCAACAGACTGACTAAACCTGCATCTAAATATTCTCATAAACACTACCAACTTCTCATACAGTAGATGTTCAAAATCTATTTGTTGAATAAATGAAATAAATGAGTAAATGAATGAATGAATAAGAGACTCTAGTTCTAAATGTCTATTTTAAAAATCACAAATGATGAAAAGCATTAATAATTAACAATTCATATTTACTTTCTGTCTTTACTTAGCCTTCTTAAATAATATGAAACCAAATTAAATTATTGGCTCAATTTCTTCTGCTTCTCATACAAACATTTGAGTGTTCTTAATGTCTAAGAAATGTGGTGATTAGGAAATCAACTCCAGCAAGAAGTTATTAAATATAATAGGATCCTTTGAATCTACATGAGCTTATAGACAGCGTTTGAAATAAAAAATATGTACACTATGCTAATAATTGTGACATTTAATGAAATATTACTGTCACTTAATATACATATTATAATTTAGATGTTATTATACTATTTGGGCATTTGTTAATCCCTGACTGCATAACTAATGTCACCTTGACATTCATAAGAGAATTCCAAGCTGATGACAGCTTTGCTGGTTATTCAATGTTTGTATGCTGGTGATTTGCTTCAAATTAATTATAAAGCAAACATCTTATGGGAAAAATATAAGTTATGGGGTTATTAAAAACAGAAACAAGAAATCTGCCTTGATCATAGGTATGGTGTGCTGACATGTCTGAATAAATGTGGTGCTGTCTCTGAATCACATAGAATATAAACCAATCTTACTTCAATCCAATTTTTTAAAAATAAAGAAATCCTTCATTTAACAAAAAACAGAAATAAATACATTCATTTCAAAAATAAAGCTTTGGTTTCCATATGCTCTAAAGAAAAAACTGGAGAATTTAACAACCATACAGAAAATCAAAAGGGGAAAATATTTTGCCTATATAACTATTATTTCCTGGAAAACTAAGGGTTGACCCATTTACCAATGGGTAGTCCCATGTGCCAGCTGCCTGAAGGCCCAGGGATCAGTGCTAATAGGGCCCCCTTCCCAGCAGGGGGTAGAGATAGCTAGGATCTCTGGACATGACCCCTGCATTGGTAAGAGTGGACATGGGGGTCAGTTAGGGACTTCACCCTGCCACCAGCAGTCCACTGCATGTCATAGCAATCTGCTACCCCAGGGAACTGCGCTGTCATCCAGGCTCCCATCCCAGGGGGATGAGGGCTATGTATGTGTGGCCATCTGGGTCCTGCCCCTTCACCAGAAGGTGCTTACATGGGGGCCAGGTGGGAACGTGACCCTACCCACAGCAGGCAGCTGCACACAGTGGCTGTTTGCACATCTGGGGATCAGTGCTGTTGGGGCCCCTTCCCAGCTGGGGGCAGAGGAAGGTGGCATGGACCTCCTCAGTGAGCAGATGGAGAAGGGGAGGTCAGGATACTCTCACTCCACTTAGTTCTCAAGGGTAATAAGAAGAGCATAAATAATAGAAACACTGATGTAGAATGGGTGAAAGGACCAGATAAAGATCCTGCCCATACATCTGAGCAGTACACAAGAAAAGGAACATGGAGAGAGCCATTGCACACAGGACTGGAAAAACAACTATGGGGACAACCTGTCACAGAATCACACCTACAGCCTCACCAGGAGTGGATGAGCCAAAACCACATTTCTGATACACCATCAAAGAGAGCAAGGCGCCCTTCCCTGTTCCACAGGAGAGGGAGGCCACTGAGTCAGGGCATCGGCTTCACAGCAAGGCTGCAATCTGAGGAAGAGGAGATGATCCACAATGACCATCCACAGATGCCTGCCTACATTGAGAAATTTCTTTACCGACAATGGCTGGGGGCAAATCTCCATAAGCCAGGGACCAGAACTGTATGGCAAAGAAGCAGAAAAAAGTCACAGAGAACAGACTGGAGAAGGCAGCCAGCAATGAAACAGTACCGACAGACCTCAAATGAGCATGGACTGGCTGCCCAGTGCAAAGTTAAGACTGAAAACCTTCCAGTGTAGTTTACCATGTCCCAGAAACACAGTCCCTCACCTAGCAAAAGGACACTACCACAGAAAAGGAAGAGAACAATGGACTTAATATAGCTCAACAACAAGGAGATGGACGTCTGAGTGAATGGGGGGGAAACTTAGGGGGAGGGAAAGGCATTCCAACAACCATTACCAATGTTGTAAGAAATGTAAAGAATGAATTAAAAAAAAACACACAAAAAAACTAAGGGCTGGTTTGTTTCTCATGATCTAGGGAGTAACCTCAGTTTTCTCTTAAAAGTTGATAGTTTTACATAGTGAGTAATCTTTATTCCATATGAAAAATGGGTTACACTTTACTAAATTAATTTACCAGTCTAAAACAAAAGAACAAATAAAATGATTGCATTGATCCAGAGCAAGAAAAGACGTAGTGATGTTTATTACTCCAAGTATTAAATGCAAATATCATTTATTTGAGCCTAAATACAAATAAATGCTTCTGACTGGTACAAAATGCCTTTGTAACTATCACATGAACTTTGAGAAATCCAAAATGCACATCTTGGAAGATAAGGCCTGCTTCATCCTCTTCCGAATCAAGTGCCAATTGATGGAATGTAATGAATCATAAACTTAGTTTTTTCTGAGTCAGAAACAGACTGTGTGAGTTAATTCATCCACTTAAAATGGAAATATTTTGAAGATTTTTTAAAAGAAGCTTGGATTCCAAAAACAAATAAATGCAGATTTGTGGGGATTGTTCATAGGAAAAGACTGGGTGTGTCTGTTTTCCTCAGTGATGACTGTAACCAATTAAGTAATTTAATAGGCAAAACTTGTTAGTAGGACAGAACTGGAAACAAGTTTACTTATTCTTACAAGTTTTTATTAGAGATATCAAGAAACAACTGATGTCTCTTGGAAAGGACTAGAGACAACACCCCCTGTGGCCATCAACCCTAAGTTCTCTTAGGTTTGGTTGTCCCTGGTTTTCCATGGAAAACAGAATTTGCTTTAAGATAACTCTCCCTGACCTGCCTGGCTATTCTCCATGGGAATCAGAGTACCCTGTTTGGTGATGAGTCAGATTTCCTACAGCAAATGAGGATGACATGAATCTAGGTGGCCTGTTCCCCTGGAGAAATGAGTCTCTTTGGTAGATGAAACATATGTAAAAAGAGAATTAAGTAAAGTCAGAAACCCAGAAGGAAAGAGAAACCTTGGGTTTTGAGGTCATAGAAGTTGGTTCTGAGAACATTCACAACTTAAGAAGAATTGATCATAGAGAACACGATCATTTTGCCTCAGTGAACATCTTATAAGGTTACCCAGCAAAGCACCGAAGAAGCTGTGATTATAAGAAATAGCACAGGAGCTTAATTCATTTCTATTTTAACATTCAAACAAAAGAATTGTGACTGAGAGAAATCCTGACTACAAAAGAACCATCTGGGACTAATTATGATATCCAGTCTTATTAAAAACCATCATTAATTTTGTATTTTGAGTTTCTCTAATGTAGTTTCTCAAGGTTTCCCCTAGCTCTACCATATCTATATCTACACCTACATGTATTTTTATTTATATTTCAAAAAAAACTTTTGCAGAGTTCTATTGAGAAAACCATTATGAGTGGCAGAGAATTACAGAATTCTGGGGGATTTTTTTTTTACTCTTAATGAGTTAATTGCTTAGATTTTGAGGTTGCTGTTACTGCAGCAGAACCTCATCTCTTCTGACTAAAACACCTTCAGTTCTGTCAATAACTATCCTCTGGCAAACACCCCCTTTCTGGGCTTTCATTGATAAAAGACAAGGGTTCCACTAAATTATCTCTGAATTCCTTCCAATGTTAAAATACAGTTGTTCACTTTGTTTATTTTCCTCCTCCTCTCCTGCACTATATGCAGGAACCATACCTATTTGCTAAACAAGGGAACTTTCTTTTTTTTTTTCTTTTATTTAATTTTTATTTTTTTATTGATTTGTCACAATTGTACATAAATTGATCCCTCCTCCTCCCTCCATATACCCCCTCTGTATCCCCCCTTCAGTCACTCCTTCTCCCATTTTCTGCAAATTGTTGGTTGGTTAAGTTGATGTTCAGTTGTTGGTTGTTTGGCCTGTT
>PVHY01007015.1:51940-70426 GCA_004024945.1 Uropsilus gracilis | reverse complement strand
CCCTCCCACCCTTCCTTCCTTCCTTCCTTCCTTCCTTCCTTCCTTCCTTCCTTCCTTTCTTCTTCCTTCCTTTCTTCCCTCTTTTATCTTCTTTCATTTTTTCAAATTGCTATTATGAGTCATCCTTTTTCTGGTCATTGTTTTCCTCATCTATAAAATCATAATAGTAATTGCATCTAAATTATGAGATTGCCAATATGAAATAAATCACAATATTATACCCATTTGTCTGCTTAGACATTCTTGAGATTCAGTCATCCATGATTTGAGTCTCATGAACACTGATGTCTTATATATTCATCATGCAGACTCATACTGATACTGTCATTTTTCAAATATTTTCCCTAATACTTACCCGGAGTAGGAGTCTCACCATAATTCCATACTTTAATTAATGTTTCCTTTCATAATATTTTTACTAACTAAATTTAGTATATATTTTGGTGTTAGTTAGCATGCCTTCTAATTTTATACGCAAAAATATCTTCCTGTATAGCACCTGTGCACTAGATTTAAATTAGTTAATTCTGAAATGAGTAATATGTCATTTTATTTTATTACTTTATTCAAATTTTGAACAATGTGTGAGTTCTCATCTCAAGTGTGGTCATTGTATTTCTCCCACCACCAAAGCACCCATAGTCCATCGCCATATTCCCTTGTGTACTTACTTGCTTTTACCTACTTCCTCTCCCACCATGGATAACTCATATCTATGGGCAGCTTTCAAGGTTGTCTTTCCCTGATTCCTTGCTTGTTTTTACATATTCAACATATAAGTGAAACTGTTTGATATTTATCCTTTTCCTTCTAACATTTTGCTTAACACCAGCCCTTTGAACTCCATCCATGTTGCCACAAATGGCATGAGTTTATCTTTTCTGATCACTGAGTAGTATTCCATCTGTATGTACCACATCTTCTTGATCTGTTCATCCATTTGGGGGCATTTAGGTTGTTTCCATCTCTTGGCTATTGTAAATAGTGCTGAAATAAACACAGAAAAGTAGGCTTCCTTTCAAATTAGGGCTTTTATGTTCTTTGGGTAGAGCTAGGAGTTTATGTCTGGGAGTGAAATTAGCTGGGTCATATACTAGGTCCATTTATAGTGTTTTGAAGAATATTCACACAACTTTCCATAGTGGCTGGACTAGTTCAATAATGTATCATTTTAAATTATAGCAATGAAATCATCTATGTGACTATTTCAAGTGAATATCCTCAATATGGTATAATGAATCACCCCAATTTGTTTTATCTTAGGATTGTCTTTATACTTTGAATGCATATTTGGCACATAGTATTAAGAGATAACTTTTTTCATTTGAGATTACACTGAATTTGGAGTGTCTGGCAGATTATCTTTCTTGTACCCTGTTACTATTTCCTGGAGAGAACATTTAGGGTCTTTCACTGAACTGGAATTTAATTGCACCGAATTCATCATTCTGTTTTTCTAATTGTCCTGACTTGTGCTCACTGGTGATGACTCACATGATGTAGGTGAAGTGGGACTTGTACCAGAACTGTGATTATAGATCTGCTTTTCTGAACTCTCTTCTGGGGGAGTTTGAGTTCTGAATGTGTTTTCCTGGGGGTGTCTAGAGAATCTAACTTTAGGAGAGAGCTGTTTGGCTTTGTAGCTATTCTGTGAAGGGCAATTATGGGATGCCACACTGGTTTTGATTTAATTTTCATGCAAGGTATATTAGGTAATATTTGCATTTTGCAGCATTTTGCAGTTCTTCTTTGCAGCACACACTTGTATTCTGTTCTTGCTTTTTTGACCCAGTCTGTGTCTCTCCTTTCTTAAAGTAGATTTTAATCTGTGATTAGATCATTATATCTCTGGAAAGATCCACACTTTCAATTTATGTAAGCTGTAGCTCTTCTCTTTATTAGGACCATGTTATATTATAGACCAAAGTTCAAGAAGACAAACTTGTTTCCTTCAATATCAGGCATATAGGCCAACTTCCCCTTCTTGGCACACTCCCTCCTTCCTATAATCACATGAAGTAATTGCACTGATGAAAGTACTTGTCATGTTGATGAGTCTGTCCTACTCTTGAGTGTCAAAGCTTGGAAATACTTTCTGCTGGTCTAATCTTCTAGATTTCCTTCATCTCCATATTAGCAGGTGTTGATACACAGTGATTAGTGGATCTCTGATGATCTGTTGCAGGGTTTGAACAGCTTGTGTCTGCTAAAATCTGGAGAGTGGCTTCCTGTATATAGTATAGTGGCCCTGGTGGTGAGGGGTCTGACTTTTACCTCCTCCCTTGGGCAAGAGAGCATGCCTTCTGATTTTCTCCAGTATTCTCTTTGGGGTAGCTCATTGTTTAGTGGTGAGAAGTAGGCAACTCACATGATGTTTTTCTCTCCTTGAATCTTCTTAGGGTTTCTCTCCTTGAATCTTCTTGAACCTTTTTCTCTCCTTGAATCTTCTTAGGGTTCTGGGGTACACGAGATGGTTTCTTTTATGGAGTTTGAACCTCTTCCCTGTAATACAGTTTCATTTCTATTCACTATCTCATATTCTTTCTCTTGCCTTCTGGGTTGATATTGATTTCAATACATCCTTCAGAATATTCTTTCTCAGTTTCTTTCTGTTTTTCTTTCTCTTAATTTTACAATAACACCCACTGTGTTAGCCAACATGGGCTGAAATAATAGAAATGTATTTTACCAATTGTGATGGCTGTAATTCCAGTATTAAAGTGTCAACTTGGTTAGCTGCTGGTGAAGGTTCTCTTCCTGATTTGTAGTTACCCGACTTCTGACTATGTCCTCACATGGTGGGGTAGGAAAGGGGAGAAAGAGAGAGAGACTGTAAGTGTGAAGGAGCATACTCTATTTGCCTATTTGTCTCTTCTTACAAGAGTATCTAATTCCATCATCTAATTTGACCCTAATGACCTCATTCAACCCTAATTATCTCCTAAAGACTCAACTCCAAATACTATTACAACTAAGAGTATGCCTCCTGCATACACATTTTGGGGGGACACAATTCAGACTCACTTATCTCTAAACTGGTAACATGAAGAAATATTTGTCACCAACCCGGAGAACAATTGAACTTGCTTTTGAGGCCATGCTGAGATGTGCCCCTATGTTGAACTGCAGCTGTCTGTTACCATGTTATATTTGTTTTGCTCCTTTACCTCTTTCTTGGACTGTGAACTCTTTGAGGGGAGAGAGTTTACCTTATTTGTAATTCCTAGTTCCATAGCAGCATTACTCATATAAGTGTGGTTTAGTGAAAGAATAAGTCAGTGATCTCAGCCTTAAGCATCCCTAAATGTTCTCAGTGTGGCTTTGTCAGTGCCTGTTTTCTCATTAAAGCTTTTATTTTTTTTGGCTTTCTCAGCCCCATATCCATGCTACTGGTTCTTTCCCTGTTCTTTATGTGACAGATAATGTGGGAAAGCATTTTAAACTACACAATGCAGTTCTTGCCCTCACTGCTCTGGTGGATTAGCTATTACAAGTGATCAGCAGTTCTGCTCTCCATCTGTGTTTATTTATTATCTAATTTTATATGCATATATGTACATGGCAGGATGGAGGGAGGCCAAGTTCACTTCTTTTTTATTCATTGCACACACATATTTCTTTCTTTCTTTTTTACATCATTTCTATCATTTTCTATCCCAGGGTTCTCCCACATTCTTGTTCCCATGAACCATCATCTTCTTAATCATCATTTCTTGTGCCCTCCCCCTCCCCTGGTTACCCCTCTCCCCTTCTCTTGCTCGAGGATTCAGTTCTGTTGACAGTTTTAAATTTTACTTATCATTTTGTTTGTTTGTTTTCTCTATATACCTTATATAGGTGGGATCATCCAGTATTCCTTTTTCTTTCTGGTTTATTTCTCAAGCTCACCCTTGTCATGTATACTTAACTAAAGTTTTACTTGGTCACTTTTCCAAATATGAGTGTAGTGAGTTTCTCCCATTTCAGAAATAAATGATGATTAATTTGAGTTCTTTTTTCTTCATAAGCATAATTACATGGAAATAAATTTCATTGAAAAAAGTACAGTCACAAATTCTAAAATTGCTGAAACAATACCCGCAAAGATTCAAACATGAACCAAACCAAAACATAATACAAACACTCCTCCCCCAATAAATTAAATTGACATTAATTTTATACCATAATATATTGCAATTATCATAACCAAGCTAGGTGTCCTGGTTCCCTGAATCAAGACCAGATGAAATAAAATAGAAACTGAAGTCATATATTATGTTAAAAATGAAAGGGCTATGAATCCAGGCATCAAATAAGACCAAGTGCAAGCTGTTTTATTTCCTTGAGTGTTACAGATGCATGAAGCATCTCTGGTTTCTGGAGACTCAATATGAAAAGTCAGTCAAGTAGCTGCAGTTCTATTTCTTTGATGGGAAATTAGGCGAGGCTGTGGAGCACGCACATCAGAGCAGTTTCTGCATATTTTTTAGGTAACCACTGAAAGGGCATGTTTCTCATTAGTATCAGTTGTGAACAGCTCGACAAGCTTGAAATATGACAGGAAGAAAGGCTTTGGAGTTGACTTCATACCTTTGCATTACAGTACCTTGACTGTGAAGTACAAAGAGAGGCCCAGATGCTGCTCTTTCTGGCTCTTTTTGCAGCTTGACAGCATTGATTTGCTTGACTTGTTTCTTTAGTGTTGAAGCACTGTAGCTGTTGAATTAAAAAAAAAAGTCTCTACATATATATTTTACTGTTACAATGGTGTCAGTCAGTCATAACATATCCTTAATGACATGATCCCATTGATTTTTCTTACATTCCACTTGGCTGTAATGGAAAAAAGCAATCCCTTCCTTTTACATTTTCATCCATTTACTGCATTTAATAAAATGTTAGGTATAACAAGGTCTTGTGACATATAATTTTGCAAGCAAACAAAATTGGATGGCAGTAGCAGATGAAAGAAAAAGTACACAAGAATACAAGTGAGATGCATTCAAGTGTTATGAGATGCATTCAGTGTGTTTACAAAGGAAAATAAAACAAGATATTTAAGTACATAGGTAATGTAAAAGGTCATTAAGAAAGCTCTTTAGATGGAATTAAATAAATAAAATTATTTAGAGAATGATTCAAAATCTTCCATCAAAGGCAATTCTAGCCAAGTTCATTTTTATGATCCTTTTTTTGTAAAGCACACTTGATTTTTTCACTTCCACAACATGATAAAGACTTTTGAGGGGAGATAATGTACAGACTCATGCAGATCTGTCAAGGTAGCAGTTGCTTCTTTGGTGAGGATGACATCAACTGTATGCTAAATTCTATGAACAGTATTCTAATGGCAACTTGACTTTTATCAAAAGGTTTCAGCTTTGTCCCTGATTTTGTTGTGCCCAGACAGCTGAAAAGTCAGACATTTATAACAATTCAGTAGCCACACTTCTAACGAATGTTGATATTAACTCTTTAACTTGGCAGGATGAAACCACAAATAACAGGATTAGCAGTAGTTCTCTTAGGTGGAAAATAGTGACAATTTTAATTCCTAGAGGAATAAACTTGAGAAATTGTATTTTAACTTTCCCCTGCTTTTTCTCTGTGCTTAATTTCTGATGAGATGCTACTGGAACCAGAGAGGATACAAAATAGGATTTCAATTCTTTTGAGGTTTTTGACACTTGTTTTGTGATTCACCAAGTGATCTATCCTTGAGAATATTCCATATGCACTTGAGGAGAATGTGTACTCAGCTTTTTTGCAGTGCTGTGCCATGTAAATGTTTTTAAGTCCATCTGGTCTATTTCCTCATTTAAGGCTGTTGTTTCATTATTGATTTTCTTTTTGCTTGACCTGTTCAAGCTTGTGTATGGAGTGTACACATAGTAGAATGTTAGCTCCTACATTTTAGATTGAAAAGCGATGATGACATGTGAGATAAATTTTGAAAAATCTGTTACCCTTAACAAAAAAGAAATGACGGTGATTTGCATCTATGGAATTTTACTTCTCTGGAAAGGCCATGACTGCTAGGCAAAGTTATGAGTAGGTAATATAATTTTCTCTTCTTTGAGTAACTCTCTTTTTTTCATATGTTTAGTTATTGCCCTGTTTGGGAAAGATTCATCAAAGAAGCATATATATATATATATATATATATATTCATCAAAGAAGCATATATATATATATATATATATATATATAGTTTTCAAATGATGAAAGGGACCGAATTTAGGAATCCTTCAGATATAGACTGTATAATACTTATAGATAGGTAGAGCGGTAGTGAACAATTAATATTTTTATCAGGCTAGATGGAAATTGTATTTTTTTTCTGTATACAAATATAATGATTTTCTCCACTAAGTTAACCTTAGTTTATAACATTATAAAGGTTTCAGGTGTACAGATCTACATGTCAGCACCTGTGTATATTACTTATGCTTGCCACCAGGAGTCTAGTTCATTTCTATATAATGGACCCCCCTTTTCTTGAGGTTACATTTTATTTTATTTTTGTTGTATATATATATATATTTACATTGTTATATACCCTGAAGTTCTCCCACCACCTTGTCACCCATGAATCATCATCATGATCCCTTATACTCATCCCATCTCCAATTTTGCCCTCCCTCCCTTCCTCTCCCTTGCTGTATGCGTCAGTTCTTCTATCAATTTGTTAATTTTAACTTTTTCCTGTCCTTTTGTTTTTCCTATATCTTGCATATAGTTGAGACTATCTGATATTTATCTTTTTCTTTATGGTTTATTTCAGCTAGCATGATTCCTTCTAGCTCCATCCATGTTGCCCCTGAATGACATGAGTTTTTCTTTTTTATTGCTGAATAATATTCCATTGTGTAGATATACCATGACTTTTGGATTCATTCTTCAGTTTGGGGACATTTACAGGATATTACAATATCCTGAATATTGTAAATAGTGCTGCCATAAACATCTGAGTACAGGTGTCCTTTTGAATTAGTGTTTTTGTGTTTTTTTGGGTAGATTCCAAGAAGTGGGATCTGGATTGAATGGTAGTTCCTTTTCTAATGAGTTGAGAATCATCACACAGCTTTCAATAGGGGCTCGATCAGTTTGCATTCCTACTAGTTGTTTCTTTTTCTCCATATCCACAGCATTTGTGCCCATTTTTTCTTTTTTTTTTATTATTTGTTTTATTTTGTATCAGTATTTCCCCAAAGGTTCTCCCACCACCTTATCATCCATGAAACATCATGATGGACCCCCTTTTATCAACTTACCTAGCTTAATTGTTCCTTCTCTTTTGGTAATTGTTCCTTCTCTTTTGGTAATCTCTTTTGGTAATCACTCATAGCCTGAGAGATTGTTTTGCTTTGTTTATTTATTTTGTCCTTTCCTATATATATGAGTGAAATCATCTGATATTTGTCTTTCTCCTTATTTCATTTAGCATATCCCTTCAGTTCCATTCATGTTGCTGCAAATAACAAGGTATCATGATTTTTTGATAACTGAATACTATTCCTTAATGTGTACATACCTCATCTTCTTAATGTACTTATTTGTCATTGTCACACTTAGGTTGTTTCCATAACTTGACTATTATAAATAATGCTGCAGTGAACATAACAGTGAAGGATATATGCATTCATGTAGGTTTTATATTATTTTGCATTTCTTTAATATTACAGGATACTGAACATTTGTTCATGTGCTTGTTGGTCATCTGTATGTTTTCCTTGGAGATATGTCTATTAGATTTTGTGCCTATTTTTTCTTTTTCTTTTTCTTTTTTTTCTTGTTGTTTGTTAGGAATTGTATGTGGAATGAAGAGGAAAATGAGACAGAAGAGATTGATAGCAATCTATAAGGCTAGCCCACAGAGCAGGGATCCTGGGAAGCATGTCCAGGTTTAACTTTAATGAAGTTGGAAGCCCTTTATATACACCAGCAAGGAAATGCTACAATGATGTAATGAGGAAGTAGCAAAACGTACCTGACATACAACAAGGAGGATGTGGGGATATGTGATAACAAGAGAATTTACCTGTGGGGGCAACAGTCATTACTAATAGGTCATATGTTTTTTGAGACACTCCAAAGGGGTCAGGAAGCCGGGTGACAGTTGAGGGACATGCTGTTGCCCACCCTCTAGTGTGCCAGAGGAGACTAGAGAGATAAGAGGTGTTCCTCTTATCTAAAGCTCCATCTCTCTACCTGCTTCCACATTCCATAGTTTTTATTGAGTTTTATGACTTCTTTATAAATTTTGAATATTAACCCCTTGACTGATATGTCATATGCAAATATCTTCTCCCATTCAGTGGGTTGTGTTTTTTTTTAATAATGTTTTTTTTTAAATAATGGTTTCTATTGCTGTGCAGAATATTTTAAATTTGATGTAGTCAAATTAAAATTTGTTTTCTTTTGAATTTCTCTTCCTAATCATAGATAATTTATCTACAAAGTCATCACTAAATTTAATTTTAAAAGAATTTGTCACCTTTTTCTTCTATGTATTTTATAGTTTCAGGATTTAAATCCAAATTTTAGTCTATTTTGAATTAATTTTCATGAATAATGTAAGATAATAATCTAGTTTTACTCCTTTGAAGCAACAAATTGACCTTACCAATGGATACAATTATATTTTGTTAATGATAAGTAAAATCACTTTTGCAGATATCTTCTTACTTTTATGAACAGACTGGTAAGTTGTCGGGGATGTGAGTCAGCATGGACTACACAAGTTCTCTAAGTTCACTAACATAACCAGAACACTTTCTTGAATTATTGTCGTGCTGACATTCTCAAAAATCATGTATGCTATGATGGGGAGTGATTTTTTTTTTGATTTTTTTCAAAACTACAGGTTTTAAATTTGAGCAGTAAAAATTTAATTCTCAGTCATTGCAACTACTTCTTCTGTCTTATGGAATTAAAAACATAAAGAGAAGAAACAAATTTGTGTTCTTCTCCCTTAGAGTCAGAATAGATAAAGACAAACAAAGGAGAACTTTTCTATGTAATTGGCTTCTTCTTATATACTCTTGGCATATCATATGTTCCAGTTAATGTTTATTGATATCTTACTTCTCTGTTCATGTTCCCCACAGCTGTTATTTCTAAAAATATCCTTAGTCACCCTGGCTCTATGTCTTTTTTTTCTTACCTTAATGCAGGACCCTATTCTTTTCCCATTTTTATCTCTCACAGATGAGCCTGTAGTTTAATTTCCTATTCTGATCAAGATTCCTTTGTTGGGGTTTCTCTAAGTTAATGGCATTTTTTCTCCATAATTTCCTGAATGACATTTCTAAAATCTTCTCAGCATGTAGCTCTCTTTATGGTTTAAACAACTAAAATGTGAGATTTGACAGGAAGGATAAAATAGAGATTCTTCCCTGAGTAATGCTAGGCAGTGTGTAAATTTGACCAATGAATCATGACGAGAATTATATAAGTCGTACTAGGTAATAAAACCTAATGACAAAGTACCTTGTTATTCCACTGTTTTGATAATATTGTGGGTCAAATCTTTTCCCTCAATAGTAGAGTGGAATAACATGAATGTATCTCTTTATTCATTCTAAACACGTATATGTCCTCATTTTGCAACATGTATATTTGAGTGTCTACTCTTTAAATAGTATTCTAGTGTTATGAGTGGGTTCTTTTGTTTTTCAACTTATGAAATCTTTTTTTTCATGACTCAAGATGGTCTTTTTATTCATCCACAAAGCAATTAAAAATTGTTAGATCTTCAATAACAAAGGAAGTATGCTCATCCACCTGCTATGTTTAGTCCTAGCAGCAGGCACTTGTAGGAAGGTAGATATGATGAATCAGTCCCCAGCTTCAACCATCAGTGTTTTAGAGGTGAGGTTGGGGGAGAGAGAGTAGGAAACTAATATTTTGAAATATGAGCAAGATCTCTCATAATCTTAACATTTAATCTTTATAACAATATTGTGAAGTACATAATAGTATCTTTATTTTACATAGAGAAAACATTCTTGGAGCTGCTAAGAGGCATCTCTGTGGTCACAGCACTACTATGAATAAGAGCAGGAGTTTTCAGAAAACACGAAAGCACTAATTAAAAAGGATACCTGTATGTGCATGTTTATTGCAGCTCTGTTTACAATTGGCAAGATATGGACACAATCCAAATGCCCCAAACTGATGAGTGGCTGGAAAAAATGTGGTATATGTACATGATGCAATACTATGCTTCAATCAAGGAGGACAAACATATGTCATTTGCAACAACATAGATGGAGCTAAATTGACTCATATTAGCAGAATAAGTCAAAAAGAAAAAGAAATACAGGATTGTCTCACTTATATGACAGATATAGGGAAAAACAAACAAAAAATTAAGAAAAATTAGAAATAATGATGGAGCGAGAGAGGAGGAGGGGGAGGGCACAAAAGAGTAGGATGGTTAGTAAGTGTTAGGGAAATGGGAAAACCTTGGAGTCCACAATAATATAATATAAATATAAATATATACATACAATATAAAAAATTAAATAAATGATTACCTGGTCTTTGAAGATAAAAAACATGATTATCTTTCTTACAGTCTATATTCTTTTCATATACCACATTAAAAGTCAGACTGAAAGAATAAAATAGCACAGAAGTACATGATGATGGGCATTCATATACATATCTTCATGAAGATAAAGCAATGATGACAAGCATATACACAAAAATAAAGGTCAAACTGATAATTTATCCAACTGGAGCTTACATTTTCTCTCATCAACTGTGGAAGGGCAAAACAGACTGGAAAACCCTGAAAAACATTTGTATCTGATGTCAGCAGAACTGGTCAGATCCTGCTTATTTCTGTTTACAGCTCAAGCCTCCATATGAGCTTCACCTAATATTCATACTCTTAAGAGTATAAGGATCATCTGTCATAAGGAATCCCTCATGCAGTTACTTCAACATCTAGATTTTTATGGAAAGAGTCTTTCCTGTGGTTCTTTCTATAGAGGTCACTTATGGGAGGTTACCAATCATGAAATAGAAACCAGGTTTTAAAATAAAAATGTTTCTCTGGTAGCTCATCCACATTCCCACCACAGGATATTAATTATGTGCATCATGCAGATACACATAAATTTTTACCCCAGATTCACTTGTCTCACTTTCTGCTGCCATTACTAACCCAAGGAGAATATTCGTGTATGTGTATGTGTATACATGCATATGCCTGTACTTCTGTGCTGAATTTCTATCATCTGATAAAATGATCCTGTTCTGACATTCCTTTATGCATGTAGTACATGGAAAAAATAGAGTCAGTTTCTAGGTTGAAGCTGGGTTAAATTGTGCTAACTTTTGACTCCTTGCACATTTGAGTATCTTGTAGTTCCTAGACTCCAAAATCTGAGCACTGATGGGCAAGTTAAGATTCATGTCCTAATGTAGTGGTTGGCAACAGCAGCTGCTTGCTTGCAATAGTTTTATTGGAACTTGGCCACACTCAGTTGGTTAACATTGTGACTGCGCTCATGTGATAATGACAGTTGATTAGTTGTGGTTCTATGATCTAGAAGGCCAATATTTTTTACTACCTGAATAAGTTTGATGACCTCTCTTGGTAACACCTAGATTTCATCTAAATGTACTTGGACTCTTCCTAAAATAAGTTTCATTACACCAGAGTTACCCCAAACCAATGTTGCATTAAGGACATGTTGTCTTAGTCATATTTAAAAATTAGTCAAAGACCCTCAGAAATAGAAAATTAGGAATGGAATGTTCACATTTTATTTTCTCCTGTCCTAAAATTGCCTCTATGAGTTTCCATGTACACATTCTCCTTCAAATCAGTTCAACTGGCTTCAGTTTTAAAATCTGAGATCTTCAAAGAAGACACAATTTACAAAAAATGTGATACCTGGTAACTTGGATGGAATCAGCATTTCATTCATGTTTTTAAAATGAATACTTCATGAATTTGTCATTTCTTCTTCTCATTTCATTGTAGAGCTTTAATATGTGCATCATTCCCTGTAATTCATTCTTTGCTGTTTTTGCCAATTTCCTGTATTTAAAACTCTATCACTATTTGCAAACTGTGACAAGTCTTCCTGTGAATATGGCTGAGGATTTCATAAGCTCAAACTTTGACTTCTTGGTCTTTAGCAGAAGATCATCATAAGGGTAATGTAAAAGCTAATACACACCCCAGTTCTTTTATTAGAGTTCTAGTAGTAGAAAACTGCAGGAAAACAACATATTTTTTGTATGTAAGCAGAGGAAATTTTGAGATATTTTTATGAGAAAAATAATTTTTAAATTTATCAAAGCCACCTCAGGATATTATTGCTAAAAGGATGTTTTCTAAACCTGAAGGAATTTCTTGTCTAGTAATATCAGTATTAACATAATATAAACAATGCAGAGGCTTCTGAAATCTGGTTTAAGATAAAGACTCATATGCCAGTGGGAAATAAACCACAAGCAATCTGGAGAATTTGATGAAAGCAACCACTCCATTTTAATTAAAGCATTATAAATGTGCAGATATGATAATCATGTTATCTTGATGTGTAGTTTCACAAGGAATCCATATGATAAATTCAAAGACAAGCAGATTGCTCAGTAGTGACATTTTTCCTTAGACATAATCCAATTGCTGCCTATTTTATAGAAAAACAGATTGATGGTGCCACCCCAAGCCACAACACAACATTTTAACGTTTTCTTCATGTCTTGTTTAAAATGCTTGTCTTTATTCCTCTCTTAGTCAAAAGGTTAGAGAAAAGTAGACCCATCAAAGTATTAAAAGAACCTGTTTGATTGTAGTTTATTTGGTCTTCTTTAGGTGGCAGTCAAGTCACAGGGTTTTAAAAACTGCCTGCTGAAAGTCACATTAAGAAGGCTCCAATGAAAGAAGCCAAAAAGAAAAAGAGAAAAACCTGATGCTCTCACTTATAGGTGGGAGGTCGGGAAAACAAACAAAAGGGCAAGTAAAAGTTAAAACTAACTAACTAGCAACAGAACTATAGCATACAAGTAGGGAGGGGGAGAATGGGAGGGAGAACTCAGGAAAGGGAGGAGCACAAAAGATAAAGATGATGGTTCATGGGTGATACGGTGGTGGGAGAACCCCAGAGAATACAGCAATGTAAAAAAAAAAGTATATATTTGTATATATATACAATACAATACATTATATATACATATATATTATATACACTATGTGTAGTATATATAGTATATATACAATACTATCTATCTATCTATCTATCTATCTATCTATCTATCTATCTATCTATCTATCTATCTATCTATCTATCTATCTACAAATATGTAGACAATGACTAAAAAATTTGCTCCAATGACTTGCAGTGAGAGAGGGGTTAGAGTGACTGGAGTGGGGAGAGGTGTAGGGACAGGGGCACGGTCCATACCTAAGGGGATCAATAGCTATTAATAGCTATCCAAATGCGACCAATGTTGTATGAAAAAAAGGAAATAATAAGAAAGTAATGTTCCAGCTCTTACCGGCGGGAGTTTAGCTTGTGGCAGTACACCTGCAATGGGGGTGGGTGTGTCAGGGACAGGCCACTGATATAACTGAGGTGCTGTAGGTTGAATACAGTCAGTGGTGCACATCTTAGGGCTTTATGTGGAAACAAGAAGGCTCAGGACTTGTTGAGTCTAGAATACCAAGGGAAAAAAAGACACCTCATGAACTAAAATTTGTTTCCATTCTGTGTTGCCAGGTATCCCATTTTTTTTAAAGCACAGCCGTCCTCTCTCAAGATTTAAAATTTAAAAGTTGAAGCCAGATGGGCCTATATAAAGGAGAATATGAATTAGGAGGCCCATGGATGCAAATTTTCAGCAAAAGCAAGCCCCTTGCCTTTGAATATCCCATTTCATTCTACAGGCTTTGACTTATTTTAAAATATGATTAAAGCAAAATGTCATTAATGAAAATTACTTTTGGATGAATGCAGATAAACTTAGATTAAGTTATTTGGTGTCCCTTAAGAGTAAAAATAGTAAGTGCTTTAGGACAGAAATCTTCAATTTCGCCATTTGCAAAATGCTATTGTGAATCCAGAGCAACATTGATTATGTACAATATACTCAACATGGAACAAATACTTTTTGATGTTTACTGTGTAGCAAAGTCTGTGCTAAGTGTCAGAGATTTAGATAGCTATCGGTCCCTGCCCTGAAGACCCTATGAGAGTACAATGTTCAGGGGAGGAACTTCAATTTTGAGGTCACATTGGGAGTCCTGCTTTTAGTTTCATGCTTCCAAGGCAGACTGGAGAAAAATTAAGAAAGGGTAGCAAGATCAACCACCAAGATCTTTATCCAGGGCTAGGATTTAATAAAATAATGAAAATACCAATAAAACTACATCAATGAGGCTGGGCTCGGTGGTGCATGCCTTTAATCCCAGCCTACGAAGTGAGACTAGGGCTAGGAATTGCTTGAGTCTGTGGGTTCGAGACCCGCCTGGGCAACATAGGGAGATCTAGTCTCAAAAAAATAGCTGGGCATGGTGGTGTGTGCCTGTAATCCCAGCTACCTGGGAGGCTGAGGTTGGGGATCATGTGAGTCTGCGGGATCCCAGATCCGATCCTGTATCTGGACTACTCAAATCTGGTCCTGGATAGGGACTACCCCTGGCAACATAGCGATACCTAGTCTCAAAAACAAAACAAAACAAACTAAAACAAAACCCTACATCAATGAATTTTTTAATCTGTCAAAGGGGGTTCTGCATGTAAAATACTCATTATGCAAACCCAGCAAAGTGGATATGAATATCTTCATTTATGGACATTGAAACTTGGAGGAGTAAAATGCCTTTTGCAGTAGAACCATGATATCAGTTGAATCTCTAACACCAGGGCTTAAGCTCTTTCTGCCATCTCATGCTGCCTCTAATCAGAGCTGTCCTGTTGTTCACATTTCTCTTTTCTGGAAAACCTCAGATGGTTGTGGATATGGGTTGGGGAGAACACAGATGTCCTTTCCCAGGTTAGTTTGCCTCTGAGAAGACTCTGGAGAGCTCACTGCTTGACCTAAATGACTTCCCTCCAGATGATCTACTATAATGAAATAGAAAGGGAGTACTGACATCAAGACTATTTTCCTTAACCCTTAAGTCAAGTGACTTCTACTCCTCTCATCCTGAGGTGATTTAAAATGTAGCACAAGGGAAAAAGAAAAAAAAAACCTTTGTATTTTCCACAAATAAATGACTCTATCTGGTATTTATCTTTCTCCTTCTGTGGGGGAAATCCTGTATTCCCAAAACATTAACAAGAATGTAAACCAAAGTATTTCCATTGTACAGCCCCCCCCAACCCCACACACAACTAGAATTAAAAAGTGAAAAAAAAATTGAGTGTGCAGACACAGTGATCACTAGTGTGGATGTGGCATAGTAATTCTGTCGTTGGAAAGATAAGATTTTTTTAGTCAGAAGCAGCCTCTATGTAAGTCCTTGATCACCCCAGGGCTCAGGGTGAGGGAGTTGACAGCAACAGTTGTTTTCTGAGGATCTGCTTATCAGTTTTCCAGAACTGTGCAAAAAAGCCCCAGAGACAGGGAAATTTAAACAACAGGAAAGGGAATGTGTTGCCCCAGTACTAGAGACTACAAGTCCAAAATCCAAGTGTTGGCAAGAACCCAGTCTTTGAACATGCAGGGGGTTCCTTGCAGCCTCTTGTAATGTCCAGAAAAACTTTCTAGTGCTTTGTAGCAAGCTTTGGCATTCTTCGATAGCAGCTGCCTTCCTTACCCCCATCTCTGCTTCCATCTTGTGGCCTCATCTGTGTCTGTCTTCCTGGGACTATCTTCCCAAAAAAGGCAGCAGTTCTATGGGACTAGGGCTTTTTATGCTTGCTTCAGCTAATGACATCTGCTGTATTTCACTGTATTTCCAAACAAGGTCATAGTCTGAGACCTGGGGGTTTGGAGCATCAACCTTATTTTGGGGAGACAACTCAACCTACTAGTAGGTGGTGAGCAAGGGGTAAATTCTAGTCTTCACTCTGTTGTCACTGGCTATGTAACTAGTGTTTATACCTCCACCAGTTTTAGTTTCCACAATTGTGGGGGTTGGAAAAGGTAACCTGTAAGACTCCATCCTATTAAGCCGAGAATGGCCTCTGGTCATGCACTTCTGGTGGACATTTCTGTTAGGACAGGGTGTGGCCTCCCAGACTTAAAATAATGAAATTCCCTTTCTGCCTCTAAACTTGGTCTTTACTCAGTTTTTTGGTTAGGGGGCTCTTCAGGCTGAAATTTTATTTACTTTGCTTCTGTGCCAAGCTTTCTGGCCTTGTAGCATTTGATGGTATCATGAAGAAAAAAGTGTAAAGGATGGTCTGAGATCTAAACAAGACACCACAGAATTTGGGAAGGGGAGGGGGGGAACAAAGAAAATGATCACGGCTTCCTTTGGTCAACAGTCAGATTTCCACTCTGTTATTGACACACTGATTGAGTGAATTTATTGTGTGGGCATTAAATGTGACTTTTTCGTGTGACCATGCTTTCTAGTAGATTCCTTTCATCTACAATCATCCCAACAGCAAATTCAGAGCTGCCTAAGTTCCCACATGAAGTTGTCAGTGGCCTTACGCTCATCTAGATCATGTCCTTTAGAAGCGCCATGTTTATTTCTCCCACATCTGATATTCCCTGTTAGGGTCAGTGTAACCCCACTGCTTGCGATGACCATCCATTCTTTTCTCTTGTCCCATGCATTTCCACCTCTGATAACTTAACTGGAAGAATCTTAGGGGCTCTCTCCCCCTTTTAGATTATTTTTGCCTCATACTTGTGAATTCAAAAGTAATATCAAGGTCTCACAAAACCACCAACACTGTTATTTAAGAGAGGGACCAGGTTTCTGATTAACAGGCTTCTGGTTCTAGAGTTTCCCTATTGCCCTGAGTCTCATGCCCAGGAGGGAAGCTAGTCCTGTATCTCAGCCAACTGATTGTTAATAAGATATCCAGATAGCAGCGATCAGGCAGCAGTTAGTTGCTTTCCCAAATGCCAGCAATAACTGATCAGAAGACTCTGGAAAACATATTGCAGACATAAATAGGAGACAGGGGAGTAGAGTCATGCACGCAACACACTTGCCAATTAGCTTATCTAGATCAAAAGAAATAATAACTTCAACGTGCTCTGTGTTGTTCAGATCACATGCAGACTTGTCCCTTCTGAGGTTATTGATAAAACCAAGATCAGAGTATTGAGATTTGATTAAAACTGAAATCAGAATACTGTGTATTCAGGAAATTATTGCCTATCAATAACGATTATAACAGGAACATTTAAAGAAGTCAGGAGTGAAGACACAGGAAAATTGATGCTCATCAAATTCTGGGTTCATGAGGAGAAAATGCAGATTTAGCCTCTGTATCTCTGAGAAGGTGATGTTTTGATGCAGCCACTGTAGAGGTATTACATTCCCAACTCAGTGTTTCGTGGACTAGTTTTAATTTAGCATTAAATGGCCATATTGATCAGTTTCTGAGTTCCTGTTTTTATTGTCCGCCCACATTTTTCCTTTAATTTTGAAACATGGTTTAGGCTTGTCACATTTTCTTTTTATGAATTTAGATTGCTTGGAAATTGCCTCATCACTGTATACACTTTAAAAAAATCAAGAAAAATTGAGATTGTTGATTATCATGTGCTTTTATTTTCACAAAAATTTATGTGTATTAAAACATAGAGCTTTATAAATTAAAAAAAATTTTAAAGTCATCTCTCCATCATCTTTTAAAAATGATCTGTTTATATATTTTTAATTAAAATAACATTGCATTATAACATTATATGAGTTTCAGGTGTGTGACACTAAAAAATCAACATCTTATATACTACATAAAGTTCCCTATTAAAAGTCCAATCTTATCCTTTACCATAAGATTTCTCCCTTTAATAGCTTTATTGAAATTTATTTAACATCCCTGAAAGCTCACCCATCAGCGCATGCAATGCAATATTTTTATTTTTATGCTAGCATCTTTGTTTGCACAGTATATATGAAATTATATTCATTCTAGGCTACTATAATCACAATTAATTTTATAGCATTTTGTGAATTCCAGAGGAAACCCTGAGGCACTAGCAGTCTGCACTCCCTTATTTCTCCCTATTTCACCCGCAATGCTCCCAGTCCTTAGTAACTTTGAGTTTACTTTCTGTCTCTGTGGATATTCTCTATGCATCTTGTATTTAATTGGAGTTATATGTATATGACCCTTTGTGATTAACTTCTTTCATTTAACAGAATGATTTAAAGGTTCATCATGGACCATGTATCATTTTTTCATTCCTTTTTATTGCTAAATAATATTCCATAAAATGGAAAAAAACACATTTTACTGATCCATTCGGCAGCTGATGGACATTTACATCATTTACATTGTTTTCATGTTATAATTATTATGAGAAATACTGTTACGAGCAGTCAGGCTTTTTTTTTTTTTTTTTTTG